>CM040246.1:164491528-164540484 GCA_022545495.1 Chrysanthemum lavandulifolium
ATTTTTGATAAATTTCACTTTTAAATTAACCAAGGACTATTTTTGACAATTTTCAAAGTTAAAGGACTAAAGTTGTCATTTGTGATTTTAAACTTTAAAGGGTTTGTTTTGACCAACTTTTGAATCTTATGGACCTAAAATGATATTTTGCAAGTTTTTGAATTACGGGGTATTGTTTTGACAACTTTTGTAACTTGGGGGACTAAAGCTGCCAATTATGCAAACTTAATCGTTTTCACCGGATTTTGATGTTTTGCATTTAAAACATATAAAACACTTGTTTGTGATATTTTTATCATTTTGATGTGTTTACGAGTGTTTTCGGATGTTTTTGGCGTTAGCAATATAAAAATGATGAGTATTTAGCCACTCATTGAGAGGACCACTAAGTATCCAATTGAAGTTTGCAACTTTGTGGGAAGAGTCAAGGATGTACATGTCTTTATAGGAAATTTCACCTACCTAGTTGATTTTGTGGTCCTAGAAGATGTAAGGTGCTTCATTGACTATAGTTTATCCCAGTAGTGCTAGGAAAAGTTTGTTGGAAACATCTAAGATGACCATAACAACTATGATGGGCTATTGGGTTTAAGGAAGGAACCGATGAGATCACTTATAGGATGCCTTGGAAAACAAATGAATATGGTCATCTACCCGTTTGAGAGCGAGACAACATCAAAGCTTTTGAGGAGGAAAAGCAAGGGCGATGTTGAAAAAGGTTATAAATTTATGTGGGAAAGAGAGGAGGCTTTATTATAAGGATTGCTTGACCCTAGGGCCTAGGTATAGAGTCGATGAAAATTTTGTCAACATGATAGAATTCTCATTGAGAATGCAAAAGCAGACAACGTAGAGGCGCGACTACGAGGTCTGGCTACAAGACTCATAAATAAAGAAAAAGCGGACTTCATGGGAAGCTGACCATTGCTTAATTTTTGCTTATTAGTGTCATATATCTTTTATTGATTGCTTATTCTCGGGTTTAAATTTGTAAAAAGACTTTATTTTATTTTAACCTCGTTTTAAGTGCATATATAAGGTATTTTACATAAAGGATAAGTGTAGGGAGGATTCTGCGCGTTTTCAAAAGAAAGCGTGAACATGAGAATTTCAATTAATTAAAGATATATATGTGTTGTTGGAGTCAAATGCTTGTATCGAGAAGTCATGGATGTTTTGCATAAATTTTCCAGTTCTAAAGATGTAAATTTTCGAAATTTTTGAGAAAATGTGAGACCCGGTTTTGTTAGGATAACAATCGGCGTCGGGATCGCGACGACGTCGAGGAAGGAGTAAAAACAGCAGATTATTTTTTCTCGTTTTCAGAGCTACTTATAAATTTTGGAATTTTCGGGTCTTAATTTTCCGAAAGTACCGTAAACATCCATTCCTGAAACATTATATCCTAGTTTAGTAGAGTCTTATATATATTATTACCGCCGATTTTACGAAGGTTTAGTTTTATTTCTTGAGTGTGCGAGTTTAATTTATTAAGAAGAAGATACATAAGATTGGAAGGAGCTTTTCACGCGTACATTCTTCTTGGAAGAAATTTAACCACCACTTTACGCGGATCCTCACAAGGCTAATCGAGGGAGTATTAGTTTCTTTCGTTTTAATTACCTTCTATTATTATCACTTTGATACTTTCGGAGACATTGGGAACGATGTTCATTTTAAGTCTAGGGAGGAAAATAAAGCAGGAACTTTGAAACTATGTTTATCCTTGATTATGCTTTTTATCGATTGTATTTGTGTAATAAACCATGAGAAAATGTCGGTTAGGGTAATTTTGGCACCAAATTTAAAATTTTTCATGACATATAGGAGTGGGCCATTAGTCTTAACAAAAGCGTCTCAGGATAGGAAGTTATATAGCTAGCCTTGAAAAACCCTACCACAAATTCCACCTAAATGTGAGGATCGCCTGTTAGATTAGTAGGAATTGAAGCATTCATCTTTAATGCTTAGTGTGTGAACCGGTAGTGTATTAGATTCTAGAACTTGTTTTGTGATGCATCCAGATATCGCTAGTAAGACTACACTTGTGTGATTAGGAATAACTAAATGATAATAGGCATTAGGATAACCACTTGTTTGATACCGTGATATAATTACTTCTTCCGCATCGGTTGAGTAATTCCCCACACCCTACGTTGTACTCATTTTTAGTACGATACCTGAGTTAACCCCTCGGAGCCTATCCTTTTCGCGGTTCTCGTGATGTTTGATTTTTCAGGACTGTCAATGAAAACATTATTTACCACCTGAATATACACCTAAATCGCGCCTTAGCCTACTCTGTATGCACTCAGCTTTTAGTACATTATTGTTATCGCACTAAACCCTTGAGTTCAATTATCTAATTGCTTGCATGAGTTGCTAAGTCGAGTCATATCCTTTGTACCTGATTTGGGGCGATTGGGACTCATAGGAAAAGTTAAAGTTTATGAAATGAGCGGAAGGGAGCATTAAATTAAAATTCCCTTTATTTGCGTAAAAATTTATGTTTTTTGTTTGATTATCTAGAGTTTAGGCGTCGAGTCTTGGCTTAGCAGCGCCATTCTTCGTATGCTTGTAACATAGAGATTTTTACTTGCCACCACTAAATAGCCTATCCCACCAAACCCTTTGTTTCTCTCTAGTAAGCCTAACATTACAACCCTTTAAAGACCTCTTTGATAGTCTTTCCTAGGTGCTTACAAAGCGATGGAGGTTTGATCTATTCTAAAGCCTATGGTAATCTATGTACTAGGACCGGTTAATGAGTGTTTATCTTCCATTTCCAACTTGTTATATTTCATATACACGAGAGATGTGAGTATCTAAACACCCCATGTGAGGTGCTAGTATGTAATTCCGTGCTTGTTATGACTTTTCGGGGGCTTATATGTGTTGTGGATTGTTTAAAACCAATGCTTCATGACCCCAACTTATAAATTAATTGGCTAAAAGCACATTTGCTTGAGGACAAGCAAATACCAAGTGTAGGGATATTTGATAAGGTTTTAAAATGTACCTTTTGAGGGTCGTTTAAGCCCTTATTTGATCACTTTTGTATTCGTTATTACTTAATATCGTTCCTTTTCACTTTTAGGTCTCTCGAAGGCAAATTCACGGAATGGCACTTATTTGGACGAAAAGGCGGATATCTGAAGAAAATGGGCAAAGTCGAGAATCGAGCCCTCGATTGCGAAATACAAGGGGCGATGTTAGGTGTTAAGCTATGACGACGTCGCATCACTTTGACGGCTCGGTAGCAATTGCTTATTTTCAAGTAGCGGTGTCGGGCTTTAAAAAGTAGGTCGTCACAACTCGGGACGGCCTAGATTTGATCGAGACGCGTCGAGCACGAAGGGACGGCGTCGCAAGCATAAGGTGGCGTCGTCGCAAGAATAACGTGGCGAGCGAAACCCAATGACGGCGCCATCGGCGTCACAATTCATAAGGTGGCCGTCGCGTGATTGTAATCTTATATATATAATCCGAATTTTCGGTTTTAAAGTGTAGTCTTTTGGGTAAAAACCTAAACCGAACCAAAGGCTGTCTTGTACGATATTTTAGGGTTCAAACCCTATCTTACATCAAGATAAGTGTTTTACTTCATTAATTTAATTATGTCTTCAATTACTTGTGTGTATGCTTGCATGTTCTCCATGTCCAAGCTAATTTACTTTTGTGTTTGCTTAGGAATATGAAACTTAATTATTGAATATTGATTGGTTGTCTCTTATCTTAATTGTTAATGATCTAGTAATCGATAGGTCATTCGTTGTGTAGTTAATGCTTGATTAATCTTTGTGAACCTTAGACTATAACACCTAGAGTAGTTGTAGGCTAAACCATCAAGAGTACCTTAGAGTTAGAGTTTATAATTCCTAGAGATTTTGTAGGCGAGACCCTTTGGTAGTTTCAAAGAGTTGGGACAAGCGCATACCCTACGACTTTAGACACATAACGCGATTAAGAATAGAGCGTGACAATTCAACCATCAATAGGAGATAATTAAGGAGTAATAAAACCTAAGTAAACACATCTTTAAACTATCATACGAGCACACGATAATTAGACATAGACTATACACCTTAGATTAGATAATTAGATAAGTAGAGTAATCGGTGAAATACCAACCCCAAATCCAAACCAGAGATTCATTACCTTTTCAATTTCTAAAAAACATAAAAGATAAAAATAATCTTCCTCAACCCCAACCTTAGCGTAGTAACTTCTCACTAGCATTCCTATTCCCCAGAAGCGATATCAATACCCGTGGCACCACAATACTACACTACAACGATTAGGTTCCTTGCTAGGGAAGTTCCTTTGACCCGAGCAGCAGCGTGTGGCGTTATCAATAAGCTTGTTGGTCTAAATTTCTACAAGCGAGACATGAAGCCTGTAGTCCAGTTTGAATTCCCAACTCCATGTGAAACCCTTAACACTCACCTTTGCATTCATCATTATGGACAACTTTATTCAATTTTGTCAACTCTTAACAAGTGTGCAACCAAACCTCCAATTACTATATAATTTGTTCTTCCCATAATCAGTTATTGAACACCAATCTCATCTCTTTTTCCACCTTTCCGGCCACCACCCACCGTATTCCGATCACCACCATCCACAAATTCATCCACACACCCTTTCTTATCCAATAGGCTAGAAAAAAAATCAACAAACGCATAGATACAAATATTCAAACAACATTTTTTTTCTTTTTAATATGTTCAACACTATAGTCGTCGTCATTGTCTTATCACTCACTATCCACCACCACTTTTTGATAAAACTAAAAAAAACTACAATAACACTCAAAATGAAATCTCATAAAATAAAACCCACCAAAAATTATTTAAGTGAACAAAAAAACGCACAAAAATTAGTTTAACTAGACCCACCAAAATTAAATCAACCAAAAGGTTTCAAAATCACCTTAGAATTCGAACGTATGGCAGTGGCATATGGATCATTTCAAAAGGGCAGTCGGCCAGTTGTGCTTATGGGGTGGCGGCTGTGATTCGTGGTTTGCTGGTGGTGGTAGCATTGATGGGTGTGGTGGCGGGACATGGATGGTTATATGGTGTTGAATCAGATCCGATGGTGAAATGACGCTGTTGGCCGGAGTTTTAGATATAAAGGCGAAAGAAAAGCTTGAGAGAAAAAGATTAATGAAAGAGAAAGATGTGTTTTTTCTGTGTGAAGATACATGTGGTAATTAGGGGTGAGCAAACGACCCGAACGGACCGGACCGACCGAGACCGAGACCGGACCGGATGACCGCGTCTGGTCCGGCCCGATCTAAACTTTTGGGCTAGTCGGATCTCGGTCCGGTCGGTCAGGACCCACAAACCGACTATTTTGGCCTTGTTGGACCGGACCGACCGAGACCGGACAGGACCGGACCGACCACATTCGGTCCGGTCCTCGGTTTAGGTTTTTTGGCTAATTTGGTCCTCGGTCTTGGCGGTCCGGTCCGGTCCGGGACCGATGCTCACCCATAGTGGTAATTGGTAAATTGACAAAAATGGGAGGTTGATGATGATGGTGGGTGAAATGACAATAATACGAGATTTTTTTTTAAATAAACATTTTACCTTCACCTTTACCAAAATGAACCATCTAAACCCGTTTTACCAAAATCTACACTTTGGGCGAGCAAACATGGGGCGAGCAAGCATTTTCTCTTCATGTTCTTTATCTTGTAGCGAGGCGGAGAGCGATTGAAAGGGAGAGCAAATCATTTGCTCTCCATGTTCTTTATCTTGTAGCGAGGCGGAGAGCAATTAGAAGGGAGAGCAAAGCATTTGCTCCATGTTTTGTTTTATGAATGGCGGAGAACAATTGGGAGGAGAGCAAGCGTTGCTCTCACGCGTTTTGTCTTATGGCGAGAATATATGGGTGAAATGAATTGGAGAGCGAAATGGTTTGCTGTGAGTGTTGCTTCCCAAAGTGTCGATTTTGATAAACTCCTTTGAAAGTGTTTATTTTTGTAATTGAGTGTGAGAAGTATTTATTGTAGTGATTGATAATACATTCAGGTCTTTAATCGGGGGAGACCACTTAACGCAAGTACTAACGATCATTAGATCTCGATGGCATATTCGAATGCCATATCATCTTCAGTGACTAAATTGAAATTTTTTTCGGTGATTTTTTTGCATTTTTCAAAAACATCAAGGTCAAAATTTGCAATTTGCACTCAAGAAAAAGACAGCCCATTTCTTGCATAAACAAAAATACCACCACTATATAAGCACTAGTTCTCTCCTCTTTTCTCATCACCTCCACCATCATTTAACCGGAAACATTAGCCACTTTTTCACGATGGATGAAAACTATTTGCAGCTGTTTATCGACGAGACCTCGATGACTAACCGAATGGTACTCGGGACACTGCTGCCAACGAAGACGTGGGAAACGTTACCACACTTTTTCCAAACGTGGCTTCGGAACTATACGAGTGGAACACTGGTGTATTTTATCACAAGTTTACTTTGGTGCTTCTATGTTTATTACTACAAACATAACGTCTATGTTCCAAAAGGTATGTTTTTGGTAGTTTCAGTAGCTTACTTTTTTTTAACGGCAAAGTCACTCGCACGCATAGACCTAGGAAGAACTAACCAACTATCATTCTAGTTAACATTTGTTATATACTTTGTAAGTAGGCATTAACTTAGTGGTCATTCACCACAAATGTTTAGAAATGGATAATTATCAGCCGATTTAAACATTCTAGGAACTAATTATCCTTCCGTCTCAAAATTATTATCGCCAGACAAAAAAAAAACACAGATTAAAAAAAGCGAGAACACTATACTCTTCAAACAATCAAATCATGTTCACCTATTAATTTATCTTTTGATTAGTTGACCCAAGAAAAGCACTACTTCGAAAAAAAAAAAAATGAGGATAATAATTTTGAGACGAAGTGATGTTAGTTTTGTTCTTTGGCTTAAGTTTGCATTTTGGTTACATTTTTAGTTTTATAATGGAGCATTAATTGGGAATTAAACTGCACTGAATTTATTTCCTTTCTAGTTTTTTATTCTATGGGAAAGAACGTGATAATAAATAATCAAGATATGCGATTCTGATATGGTTTAAAGTATATAAGAGTCAAATACTCAAATAGAGTTAAAAAGATATCTTCACATGGCGTTGTTGATATAATGCTTTAAGGCCGGCAACGTGGTGGGTTCAAACTTTATTTGATTTAGTTTCCGTTTATAAAAAAATATTAAATTAGAATGCTTGATTTCATGTGCATTACGATGGGCTCAAGCTGGAAATGGAAATCATAACGTTAAGGAAGAAAAAAAAAAAAAAGTCGTGCAAAATAAAAAGAGATTCAGAAAAGAACGAGTTACATAATTTATTGCGAATGTCATTTTTCATTCAATAAAATATTCCCTGCTTTTGTACGTGTGGTTGATTTTTGTCAAATAGAAATACAACAGGTACAAATGTACAATAATGCAAAAATTGCTCGCCAACAAAAAGTCCAAAACTATTAGTTGGGCATGTGCCGGGTGTTGGTATTAACTGGAAAAGCATGTGTTTAAGTTCGGTGAATCATTTAAATTTCCGACACATGGTTAACAAGTATTACAACCTTTCACCTCAAAATTATTGTACACAGACATTGCTGTTATGATTTTTACAAAAGCCAAACAAAAAAAGGTTTTACCTTTGATAATTAATTAATGTGTACTTTTAGTTTTGTCAATTACAAATTTCATTAAGGTAATATAGTAAGCTTAAACAATCCTAACTATTATTTTTAGTAATGAACAAAATTTTGAGACATACTATTATTTTGTAATAGAGGTAGTATTACAAATGAGAACACTAAACTTGAATAGAGCACACATAAATGTAACATGGTTTGTGATTGCTAGATTAATAATGTCACCCCCAAAATAAGTGTATTAGAAAAAAGACACACATATAAATAGTGGTAAAATACATTTTTCTTCCACGTTGTGTGTTACCAATTTTCGTAAATATGGATTATTCTATTTACCTCTGCTATCTAAAAAAAGATTTTAGAAAAACAAACACAAACATTGGTTTAATTGATGTGTTAATATATCCATTTTTTATACCACCATTGACAATCTAGATAAAGCTAATTTCCAAAATTCAATCAAACCATTTCTAGCCACTAAATGATAGGATCGGATAGAGCATTGAGCTTTTCTATGTGTAATAAAACCAATGCCCTCGGCGCATTGACTTAAATGAGTAAACAAGGAAAGTTTGTGTTCGTTAAATACAAAATCACATTTAATTAAAGTAATTTAAAACTTTATATACTATGCGTTAAATGGATTTTTCAATTTAAAAGAAAATTTAGTGTTGAATTAATACATTTAACCAATGACTTCAATGCACTTATTAGACAATCTCGTAATAATATAAGAATCTGTAATACTATAAGAAATTTGCTGCAAGACAATCCTAATTCATCCTCTTAACAAAACAATTATAACATATGTAATTCATTAAGTCATTATATTCATCTAAACCACTGAATTTGTCGGCCATAACATCACATTGTTAGGATGACTATTAGGCACAATAAATAAACAGAAAGATAATCCATTTCGTCATTTCGATTTCTATATACTCATACAGTTATAATGCACCATGTTATATTCATCGGTAGATAAGATGAATGTGGATGGGAATACATTTTTGTCAAAACTTATACAAAGTAATCCATAAACACAAAATGAAACACGTATATATTTTTTAATCTATTTTGTGATTTTTATAAGAAGGTAGCGTGTCACATAATTAGAGTTGAGCCAGTTACGTCTATAAAAATAGTAAGTCATACATAATTAGAGCTGTCTTGAACTCTTGTATGTTACACTATTGTATAGTGAATTTATAAGAAGGTAGTGTGTCACATAATTAGAATTGAACCAGTTACGTATAGTAAGTTACACATAATTAGAGCTGTCTTGTACTCTTGTATGTTACACTATTGTATAGTTTTAAACTTTATTATTTTGTTACACTATTGTATAGTGAATTTATAAGAAGGTAGTGTGTCACATAATTAGAATTGAACCAGTTACGTATAGTAAGTTACACATAATTAGAGCTGTCTTGTACTCTTGTATGTTACACTATTGTATAGTTTTAAACTTTATTATTTTGAAAAGGCGAAGTGCGTAAAAGTGTCATTTATAGCCGATTTCAGTTTAATGTCTTCTCTTTTTTTTCTTGATTTAATGTCTTAAACTTATTTTTGATTCGATGTAAGGCGTATAGCAGATTACCGATTCTTTATAATGAAAAAATTACATGTTTCATCCTATGGTTTATCCCAATAACATTCGTAGTCTTATTTCATTTAATTCGCCCGGACAAATGTTTCGTCCGTTTTATAGGTTTTCATACGTTTTGTCGATTTTATCGTTAACTTTTTAAAGAAATTAAAATTTAAAAAATTACAATTTAAAAAATAAAAATAATTTTTAAAAACAACAAAATTTTAAATTTATTTAAAAAATTAATTTTAAAAAAAAACTTAAAGTTTTTAAAAAAGTTTTATCCGATTTTAAAAAAATTAAATTTTAAAATTTTAATCTTTTAAAAAAATTAATTTTTAATTTTTTTTAAAGTTTAAAACTTTTATATTTTTTAAAATTTTAATTTCTTTAAAATTTTCTTTTTAAATTTGAACTTTTTATTTTTTTTAAACTTTAATTTTTTTAAATCCTTTTTAAAAAATTCTTTTTAAAAAAATTAAAAATTTTATTGTTTTATTAATTTAAACATTAATTTAAAAAAATTTTTTTTTAAATATATATTTTTTAAAATTTTAATGTATAAAAATTGACAAAACATACGAAAGCGTGAAAAACGGACGAGAAAACGTTCATGTCGGCGTAATAAAATGAAATAAGGACTATGAATGTAGAGATGTAATTATGGGATGAAACATGAATTTTTTCATCATAAATCAATGATAAATCGTTATAGGTCTTACATCGTAATCAAAAATAAATGAAGACATTAAATGAAAAAAAAATAATCGATTAAATTAAAATGTTATAAGTTAATCTGTTTATAAAATTCCGCTTTTAATAAATCCTCCTCAAGACAATTCCAAATAAGCCAAATTTGCCTTCGCCTTTGCCTTTGGTTTATTGATGAGATCCGTTTTTTTTTTTTTTTTTTTCCTTTCTTTTTTATGTGGCTTCAGTGCTTGTTTGATTCTGAGGAGTAAAAGTACGGTCTAAAACAGGCACCTTGCTCAAACAACTAAAAGCTGTAATTAATAATCTGGATATGTGAGGGCAGAGCTATTTCTGGAGATTAAATTATTGCAACATATATAAAAAAGTAACATTAAATAATATATAATTTATAGGACTTTTTTTTCCTTTAAAATAAACACCTCCTCAAGAACTATAAAGCATATAAAAAATAATAATAAATAAATAAATAAACAAAAGGAAAATGATTGGGAAGACTAATTATGTCTTAAAGATGTGGCTAAAGCATGTGGCGTGATCCAGGTGGTTTATAAAAAGCGGGTTAAATTCTTTGTAGCCATCGTGATGACGCCCATATATATTAATCATATCTTTAAGCGTATGAGTTAGCCTCCCAATCATACTCTAAACAAAAATAGTTACGCAGAAAACGATTCAAAATTTATTACCTGTCTACTTGAGTCCATAAATAGTATCATGCTTAATTGTGAAGCTTTTAATGTACGAGGTATATTTGCTCAAACGTTTATTTCCTAACTATGAAACAAAATTCTCTTTTAAATTATATATATATATAGAATTAAAGTTAAAATAAAAACAAAACCCGTAAAAGAATAAAACATTTATTTTATTTTTATATTCTTCAAAAATTTCAAAAAATTCCACAATATCGGTATGTTGATGCATAAAACTTTTGTGAAAACATTTTTATAATTTTGAGTTTTGATCGTCTTTTTAATGCACAAAAGCAATTTTGATGCATAAAAATTTTGATGCACAAAATTTTCAACTATTTTAGTTAGATGCGCAATGTTATTTTGATGAAAAAAGTCGAAAAGAGTTGGGTCAAAAATCAATTTTGATGCAAAAAAGCGATTTAATCTGTGAGCGTATTATTTCGTAATTTTTTCGGAAAAATATAAACTTTTAGAAAAAAGTTTTTCACAACGTTTTCACGCACCATCATACCCGATCTTGTGGAATTTTTGAGAACTTTTTGAAAAAAAATCTTTTATCTTTTACGTATATTTATCTTTTATTTGATCTTTATCGTATATATATATATATATATATATATATATATATATATATATATATATATATATATATATATATATATAGGACTTTCTTTTGAACTACGTCAGTCAGTAGGCTTTGAGAACCCTTCTAAACCAATGAGATTTTTTAAATATTAAAATTATTATTAATCTAAAAGGGTATTATAGTAAAATACAATTTTTATATATTTTTATCAAATCCACGATTTTAGGCATTCCTAAATTTTCGAATTTTTTTTTTTTTTTTTTTTAAGCATGGTTTCATAATCTTACAGGTGCATCATTTTTTTAGTGAAGACACGTATGTTTTTTGCATTATTTTTTTAGTGAAGTACATGTATGTTTTTTTGCATGTTTTTTAAGCATGATTTTTTTAGTGAAGTACATGTATATTTTTTTTAAGCATGATTTTTTTTAGTGAAGTACATGTATGTTTTTTTGCTAGCATTATTATTTTTTTTTGAAGTTTGAAGCATAAATTAAAAAACATAAACCATTATAAAAGAAAAAACAAGATTCATATACTTAAATGTTACATTTCATTTAATTACAAGTACAAAAAACACATATGCAATAATTGTATATCTTCAAATCTTCATGTATATTTGTATTCATCCACTTCTCGGTCTTCAATGATATCGTTATTTTCATCAATCTGAAACAAGCATGAACAAAAACAATTAGAACATACATGTTTTTAAAACATACATGTTTTTAGCATAAATGTTTAGAAGCATTCAAGTTTTAAAACATACATGTTTTGAACGTCATGTTCCAATTAACCATGTCTAAGCACAAAAATAAACTATAACACTCTTTTCCTTTAAAATAAAAATAGATCTACAATTAAGTGTAGCCGATATCGACACAAAACATACATGTTTTAAGTGTAGCCGATATCGACACAAAACATACATGTTTTATAATCGAAACACAAAACATATATGTTGTATACTAAGTAAACATACATGTTCATGAGTAAAAGTTTTATCTTAAAGAAAAAAACTTTATGATCACTTCATAATAAAAGTTTCAATCAAAATCATAGACCAATACCAACTCATTCGATAATCTGCAAAAAAACCCACAATTGAAAGAACAATCACATATTCTTCATAAAGATTATAACTTTATGATCACCCATATATACATCAAAAACGAGAATCACTAAGAGCCTAAAATGAGCTAAACATAAAATATTCTTCATAAAGATTAGAATTTTATAATCAATTCATAATAAAGATTCAATTACAATCACATACCCATAACAAAAATCACATACTCTTTTATAAAAATCACATCTTTATAATCACAATCAAATACCCATAAAAACCCACATATGAAACATTGAACCACATATGATTACGGTAATTTTAAGATTCGAATGGAGATGTACATCCATGTCTGTGACATTGAAACACATATGGAGGGTAATTTTAAGGTCAAGTATATATTGCTATAAACATCTTACCATGAGTCCAGTTATGGACCAAGAACAGGAATGATCCAAGAACCAAAGCAAGATGTACACAAAACCAAAAAGATGAAGATCAACCAAGAATTTTGTTGAGAGATCACGGCTATGGCGATTTGGTGAGAGATCTGACGATATGGTCAACCAAAAGGTAGAGGCGGCTAGGTTTTGGTGGAGGTGTGTTTCAGCAAATGTGTGTTTGTGATGAGAGAGAAGGAGCTATAGTATTAATAAATCGGATCCATAATATTTGGGACGGTTTATAGAAAAATGGGATATGTAATTCAGTAAATACCTTTCAATTTTACAAAGAATGGTTCAATCTTTAAATAATTACACTAATGGCACAATCAATTATACCCATTGATCAAACAATCTAACGGTTTAAAGTAGTTCTCGCAGCTCTCATGACTTAAAAGGGTTACCGAAATAAAGATACATATATATATATATATATATATATATATATATATATATATATATATATATATATATATATATATATATATATATATATATATATATATACATATATATATATATATATACATATATATACATATATACATATATATACATATATATATATATATATATATATATATATATATATACATATATATATATATATATATATATATATATATATATATATATATATATATATATATATATATATATATATATATATATATATATATATATATATATATATATATATATATATATATATATATATATATATATATATATATATATATATATATATATATATATATAGAGGGATCCAATGAAAAGTAAATTAAAATAAAAGTGGTGAGAAGTGACCAAAATCATGCATTTGAGATGCAACGACTTGCATTAGACACGATTTCTATTCATACAGATCTGCAACATCTTGAGCTCGAAAGTTAATTTGATATATAAATGGTGCAAATTGATTTTCACGTTTTAAGACGTGCGGAACAACAAACAAGAGAAATCGTGAAATGTATCTAATATAATGATATGCATCATATTAAAAGCTTTAAAAAACACTATAGTGCGTTATAATCGATCTAAGAATATAAGGACGATCTAATTTGCGTCGGTCAAGATCTCGGATTCTGATTATAGTTCTTATTATTCCTTCTTATTTTAAGAATCTTCTTATTTGATCCTAACTATATATATATAGGATGATGTTATTGTGGTATACACTTTAAAATGGAAAATGATAGGCACTAATCTTAGCCCTTGGATGTACAAAAGATGACATCATTAGATCAAAATTAAATAGATGGCCTTTGTGTAAATATGTTGAACTTGATGGCTAATTTGACAATACTATATGTACTGCAACTATATTTACGTACGAAATTATTGCGAGTATTTAATTTGTTTGACCATATTGAATTGTATACTTTTGTTCGGTAAAAAAAAAAGGAATTGTATACTACAAAATTATTACGAGTTTATTTAATTCGACATCAGTGCTTTTTTTTTTTTTTTTTAATATATATGGTTATTAATCAATTGGTACGCCACACATTTTATAATTTATTTATAGACATCTCATTATAAAGAGGAGCTATGATACATGAGCCTAATTAAAGTGGCTTAAAAAGTAACCTAACGATAAACGAGCAGTAGAGTCGTAACACTAAAGCTGTAGCTAAGATAAATGACAGACGGTGTAGTACTCTATGGTCATTTATCTTGGTCACTCATTTAAGTCACTTTAATTGTAATCCATTTATCATTTTCCTATAAAGAGTTAGATACTTGATACAAATATTGGCGTATGATTTTAATAAAGTGACACGTCTTTATATATAATGACACACTTTATACACATCATTAAATATATTGACACGTCGTTTTAATAGAATGATATATCTTTATACATATCGACACATTTGATACATATCTTTAGACATATTTATACATCATTTTAATAGAGTGACACATCCTTATACATATTGACACACTTGATAAAAATCATTAGACATTTTTACACATCGTTTTAATAGAGTGACACATCTTTGTATATATTTACACGCTTGATATACATCTTTGGACATAGTGGCACATCTTTTTAGAAGAGTGACACATCCTTATACATTTTAACACACGTCTTATATTTGTAATCACACTAAATTTCTATGATACATGTATAATGACACGCTAAAATTTTAGTGGCACATTATTTTTATCACACATTTTCTTGACACATATCCTTTTGACACACATCCTATATTTGTAATGATACTAAATTTTTTGATACATGTATAATGACACACTAAAATTTTAGTGACACATTATTTTTATCACGCAATTTTTTTTGACGAATATGTAGTGACACATTTTTATTGACATATTAAGTTTTTATAAAAAGCTATATTAAAATTACATATAGCTTGAAGCAAAGATGTCTTGCCATGGTTCCACTAGCTATCCACTACACGTGACTCAATTGAACATGAAACATGTGAACAAACTAAAATTGAAAAAAAGTGACTTGAAAAATGTGACCTTGAAGTTGAAACTGAAGCGAACTAGAACCAACAAGCCCATGCTTTCATTTTTTTTTCATATATCACAATATGAAAGAGTGGCTAACAAAGTTTTCTCAGTTTTACCATCATTGACCAAGAAACAATCAAAAACTCTACACAAACATTAAACCATACAGAAATCAACTTCAACCTCATTCTATCCCATCTTACTTAACTGTCAAATAACATTACAATAGCAGCCAACACCAATAACAACTTTAATGATAAAAAAAACCCTCATCTAACCGAAATACAAACCAAATTCAAAACATAACAAAATAAACTTTTAAGACCTCGGGTTGTATTAAAAAGATCCGCAAGACCCCTTCATTGATCATCAACAACTAAAAGAAGTAAGACAAGATTCGAACAACACTTACCCGAAACCATCAAAATCTATAACCAAACCATCACCAAGAAAATTAAAAAGTGGTTCAGAAGAAATAAACAAGCATATTTAATTTGCGTTCTTGGATTCGTGAAGAGATACAAACAAATTTTTGTTTGCGCTTGTGGTTCGGTTGTGATGAAAGCAAGAATCAATAAAGCTTTTTTCCGATAAAGCTTTGTTTAGTTTTTTTTGGTAGTTGATGTTTCAAGAAGTATAAAGATATGAAATTTTTGGTGGCTGAGATATAAGCCATACGGTTAAGGTTTCGGAATGGTTCATCATAAGAAACCGATCGAGGCGACAACTGAATGAAAGAAATTAAGATCTTTTAAAGAAAGATTAGATTTAAATATAAAAAAAATACCACGACAAGATCAGCAAAGACATAACTGAGAGGGGTTTTTGAATTTTTTTGGAACCCATGGCCGTGATCCGAAACTTTTGATAGATAGAGAGGAGCCTATTGATACTTGTTAGAGAGAAGGAGATAGATTCCAGGTTTTGGGATGGGTGGTTATGTATGAAAAAAGAGTAAATTTAGAGAAATTAGAAACAATAAAATACCACTTATGCCCTTTTGAGTATATTAATTATTTAATTAAATTAAAAACTTTTAATTAATAAAAGTGACACTTGTTTGATTTTTATTGGTACCTATTGTATTTCATTTTAAAGTGTTCATTATATGAACATAAAATATATATATATATATATATATATATATATATATATATATATATATATATATATATATATATATATATATAGTGTAAAGTTAAATAAAAAAGACAAATATTCGTAAAAAGAATAAAAAGATTTATTTTTTTTTAAAAATCACCAAAATTCTATAAAAATCCCATGAGATCGGTATGTTGTACAGTGCAAAACTTTTGTGAAAACATTTTTTATAATTTTGAGTTTTGATCGTTTTTTTAATGCACAAAAACAATTTTGATCTGCAAAAAAATTTTGATGCACAAAATTTTTAACTTGTTTTAGTTAGATCGCGAATATTATTTTCATGAAAAAAAAGAAGTTGGGTGCAAAACCAATTTTTGATGCACAAAAAACGATTTAATCGAAACGTATTTTTTCATAAATTTTTTGGGAAAAATATCCACTTTTAGAAAAAAGTTTTTCACAACTTTTTCATGCACCATCATACCGGATCTTGTGGGATTTTTGGGAATTTTTCGAGAACTTTTTGAAAAAAAATCTTTTATCTTTTACGGATATTTGTCTTTTATTTGATCTTTATCATATATATATATATATATATATATATATATATATATATATATATATATATATATATATATAGTTAGAATCAAATAAGAAGAAAATTAAAATGAGAATGATAAGAATAAACTACAACGCATTTCGGGATGCATCTACAAATATGGATCGATCTCCTTTAAATTTCTCCTCTTATTTGAAATGTGTGGCTAAAAATCCTTCTTATTCTTCTTATTTTAGTTTTTCTTCTTACTGGATCACTTCCCTATATATATATATATATAGAGTTAGGATCAAATAAGAAGAATAATTAAAATAAGAAAGATAAGAAGAAACCACAACCACATATTTTAGATACACCTAAAAAAGTGGATGCATGTCCCTTCAAATTTTCCCTCCTTATTCAAATCAAGGCTAATTACTTACCCTTCTTATTTTAATTAATCTTCTTACTAGATCCCTTCCATATATATATATATATATATATATATATATAAAAGAAAACTAACTAATTATGTATGTAAATAGTAAATATGTAAGATAATGACGCCGTAATAATAATAGTAGGTAGAGGTCAGTAAACGAAACCGAACGTTCGTTGAACATTTCATGAGCCGTTCGGTAAAAGTTCGCTTATGTTCGTTTATTTATTAAATGAACGAACATGAACAATATTTTGTGATCGTTTAGTTAAACGAACGAACACGAGCAAAAGTCGCGTCCGCTTATCTATGTTCGTGAAGCGACCGATTATGCGTTAATTAACGACGCTTATGTTCATTTATTTATTTATGTTCGTATATCAAATCTTATAATTGTATAATTTTTAAAATAGTTTGTTTAAACAAAACGACACTTATAAAACAATATTTGATGCATAATTTAATAAAGTTAATGATTATTTGTCTATGTTCATTTATGTTCGATCGTTTAGCGTTCGTTTAGTGTCTTAATGAACGAACATAAACGAACATGAACAACTCATTTTCTTAATAAACGAACATGAACAATAAATTTTGTCCGTTTAAGCGTTCGTGTTCGTTTATTTGTCCGGTTAAAATTAAATGAACGAACATGAACAAGGCTCCGTTCGTGTTCGTCCGGTTCGTTTACAGCCCTAGTAGTCCGTGTGTTTTTTTCTGATAAAAAAATGTTAAAAATCAAATTGATGCGTATGAAGTTAAAATGTAAAGTTTAATGGGCTTGGAGGTTACTTATTATTTTATTAAACTTAAAAATTGTTAAACATAAAGTTCAATTAATTTAAGGGCTAATTTTGTTATTTATAAAACTCAAGAGGATGTAAATGCATTCTGTAGTAACTTAAGGAGGGTGTATGCATTTTTCAAATGAAGTTTACCGTTCAGGAACACATATAGTAAGTGTAAATATAAGAATTATTTAGTCCAAAATTGTAGCTTAACGATAATTCTTATTTTGAAACTATAGCAAGAAAGCCATATGATCTACAAGGCTTGTGAAAATTCAGAACTCAATGATAATTCTTATTTTATGTTATAATATAGTCCAAAATTGTAGCTTAACATAGGTAATTTTAAGCATGAACTGTACCGGGTAAAATCCTTTCTTCCCTTCATCCCTTCATGTAAGAATGTGCAAAACTAGAGGCAAATATTTGAAACCGAATAGGTACCAATTATAACAAAGAATATGTTCTTGAAATGTCTACTTTATATCGACATCCTCCTCCTCTCTTTGAGTTATCGTATCTACATAATGTTCTTTCCAAATATGATTCTAATTGTGGGTAACAAAGTTGTATTTGTTACTTGATCTTACTTTCCATGTTTATGATAATCATTATTGGCTTCTAGAGGCTATCCCTTCAAGAAAAGCAATGCTGCTACAGATATATGTCGCAATGAAGGCTATGCCAATCTACACCGCTCTTCCAACTGTCTCAGAGTACATGATTGAGAACGGATGGACTAGATGTTTTGCGCGCATAAGTGACGTTGGGTGGTTTTCATACACCTTATATTTGTGCATATATCTAGTACTTGTAGAGTTCGGCATTTACTGGATGCACCGAGAGTTGCATGACATTAAGCCTTTGTACAAATATCTTCACGCAACTCATCATATCTACAACAAGCAAAACACACTTTCACCGTTTGCTGGTGAGTCTCTCTATATACAACAGGTTTGAGTCATGAATGCAGACACTTTTAGTATTTAACCTAAGTATAATTTTGTATCAGGATTGGCGTTTCATCCTATAGATGGGATACTGCAAGCTGTACCTCACGTGATCGCACTATTCTTAGTGCCAACACATTTCTCAACGCATATAGCGTTGTTGTTTATTGAAGCGATATGGACTGCAAATATTCATGATTGTGTAGATGGGAAGATTTGGCCAGTGATGGGTGCAGGTTACCACACGATCCATCATACAACGTATCGTCATAACTATGGGCATTATACGGTGTGGATGGACTGGATGTTTGGTACGCTTCGTGATCCTTCAGAAGAGGAGACCAAGAAGATGTGAATTTGGTTGTGGGGTACTAATGTAAATGGTTGGGTGATGCTTAATTTGGTTCATTTCATTTTTTGGATTTTAATGTTAAGGTAGTTTTGGGAGGGTGAAGATGCGTGGTGGTTGGGGGCGGGCCATGTTAACGGAACTTGCCTCCTCCCCTCGTACTGTAACATTGGAATATTATTTGACAATAAAAGCATGATAAATATGCTATTTTTTGCCTTGTGTTTATGTGTAAACTTCTGCTGCAATGGTATCCAAGTTAATCTGGCGGGATTGTGGCGGTCGTGTTACTACTTGGATGTGCAAAAATGGATTTAAACCTGAACGAGGCACGAGACTCTGTCAGAAAATGGATTTAAACTTGAATGTGGCACAAGACTTTTGAAAAAAAAAAAAAAAAAAAAAAAAAAGCTTGAGCCAGACCCATTTAGGATGTGGTCCTTTTGTCTTCATAGTTCATCACATAAAAGCTTACTTATAATTGGATGTCTGCTTACAAAAAATAGTAGATAACACCATGCTTATTTGCTTTGAAATAAGCGTACAATTTAAAATGTTTATCTGGTTAAAAAAAATTAAGCAGATAAGCACTTAAATAATCAATACCAAACATTCAGTAAGCAATCTTGAATCCACAGCGACAGTGGCGTCATAGGGAAGAGGGATCCTATTGTCTGCCACCGAATGTAAACATAGCACTAAAGGTCACTTACACGACTGGAAGAACAGAACTGAAGAAACTTCAACACCAATTCATATCCTGATATAATGTTCACTTTACAAGGCGAAAACAAAAACAAAAGATGAAAAATAAATTAAGTGGATACCTTGTGTCTATGTTCAATAAAATACAAGATTTGGAACAACATAGTAAATACTAATAATAACAACACTCACTTTCATAACAAATCATTAGCAAATGCTGGCGGCGGAAGCTTGAGTCATAAATTGCCTTTCTTATACGTGTATTAGCGCCATAATGTCCCACACGAAACTTGCTTCAAAAGTATCACCACACCAACGCCTTTCGTTTTCTAAACAAGTCAACACTCATTCTAGACTTCTCGGGCTTATTTGGCTTCTTTGACTTATCGAGTCTACTATCTAAACTATTTCTAGAAACTTCTGGAAGGTCAGGCCGCGACTCTATTGTGTCTGCTGTGCCAGTGGTGCCACTTTCAGACTCTTTCTTCTGATTCTCAACATCCGCTGTTGAGTTTTTTGACCCATTGCTGGTCGTTTTTGACTTTCCAAGGGTCAAAACAAACTTTTTCAAGTGTCGGATAAACTCAGGATAAAACTCAAGGTTGCAATGGCCACCACCTGTTAGCCACAACGGTTCATACTTGTTCTTGCAAAGCTCCCATAGCTGTTTCCCGTGAGAATGATCAACAACTTCATCTGATGTTCCCTATAAACGACATAAGCAACTTTCATGTCTGGACTCCCATTTCTATTATCTTTTTTTTCATTAAAAAATGTAATAAGTAATCTTACGTGAATGACAAGAACAGGGCAGCTCACTAGACCAATCTTGTCAATGTTCTGAAATCAACAAAAGCAGATAAAGGGTTAACTTTATATTTAAAACAGAAAAAAAAAAAAAAGTACTGCAATTTTGGTATATTATTATAACCTTGTAAATATCAAACCAATAGGTTCGTTTGACAGGATAAAGCACCCTCATGCCCGAGAGGATTGGACTGTGTAGAACCACACCTCTTAAATCGGATGTACGTGATGCAAGATCAATAGTGGGACCACTACCAACAGACTGACCATATAAGATTAATTGGTCATCTTTAACACCGTATTTTTCCTTGAGGCATTTATATACAGCATCAACGTCAGCGTATGTGTTACACTCAGATGCCTGTTAGAAGGGCAAAAGAAAGGATCGTTGTCAAATTATTTGGAACGATAGATATATTTAAAAAATATATAAGGTGTTTATGAAATCAGATAGCAAACCTTTCCGGTTGATTGCCCATAGCCAGAGTAGTCATAGCTGCATATATACATAAGAGAATAATTTGGACGTTAAGAATTAGCAAATGCCCATTCAAAGTTTATAAGGGATATCTATATAAAGGTGAGAATATATTTTGAGGACAGCTCAAGGATGTTTTAGATCATTTTAGAGATAGAGATAGATTTATCCAAAAAATCTCACATTTTTTGAGAGACTTCTAAACGGTGTTTGGATAATACAAACTGTTGGCTTATTCTAAAATAAGCAGTTTTAAATAAGAGGGTGTTTGGGTTGCTTATATTTTCTGCTCATGCTAAAATATTAGTAATCTACAAGCTTCTTAAGCATAAGCACTTCAGGAAATAGAGTCTGAATCTGCTTATTAAAAATATCGTAGAAAATTTCAATCTAGTACATTCATAAACGGTATTAGGTCATGTGATGAAAAAAAAATGCTATAGAAATATTCAATCTAATCAATTCATAATGAGTTTTAGGTTAGATATGATGGTAAGAAAGTAATCATATTTTCCATGGTTGTCAGGATCGGGATCTTACCTAGGATCATTTTCGGCTTTGCAAGATCGTAATCGTAGGATCGGATCAAGATCGTAAGATCCTATGAAAATGTATATATTTTTGTATAGGGGTTGTAGTTTTATACTTTTATATATTTCCATATAATAGTTTATATGATAAACGAATCTAAATAGATGATAAAAGAAAAAGTTATATGTTCAAGCACCAGTAGTAGTAGAATATTAGATATATTGCAATACATACTTACACAAAGTTAGTTCATGTTTCAATCGTTAAATGGATACAAAAGAAATACTACATAATTCATGTGTTAAGGCTGGAAGGCAAGGTTAAGGTTCACTCACCTTACATCGCCACATCAGCTTTCTCTATCCTCTCTCTTCCACTCACTCCCACTCACCTTTTCGTGGACAAGGGACTCACTTCCACTCACCTTAACTCACAATTTTATTTTTATTCTTTACTCTACAAACGAAACTATGCACACAAATCAATTAGGTGAGTCGGTCACCTTAATTTGTCTTGGTTTGTGTGACTTGCGCGTGAGTGTGCATATTGGACATGGTATTCACGAGTGAGTGGATGGCTAAGGTGAGTCACTCACTCACCTTGCCGACCAGTCTAAATAAACGATTTTGAATACAAAAGAAATATGACACGATTGTAATAACAGTAAATTCTTAGTCATTGTTAATCCACAAATTTTCTAAAAATCTAAAAGCAACACACTAATCGATTAAATAACTCAGTATGATAAAATTAAAGAATTAAAAAGATAGAATATAAGCAATAGTTAGTTACCATATCAAAGAAGATACTGAGATTTGGTACAAGCGGGTGAAATGAGCAAAAGGAATCAGATGTGTATGTTTTTAATTTTGTTTCTTTCTTAATAATGAAGAATTGATATGCGAATGGTCAGGTATGAAAAAGATAAACGATCAAATGGTCTTTGAGATATGGACTTATGTTTAAAAAGTCAATTTTAAAAAAAAAAAAAATAAAAATATATATATATATATATATATATATATATAGTAATAGGATCGATCCTACTCGCGATCCTATGATAGACACACTCTTAGAATTCAATAAAGAATTGTTAAGGCAACATACAAGTTTGGATACTCAATGAACTCGAATGAGAATCGGAATACTTGATGTTATTAATGGTGGAAAGTAGTTAAAACAGTTGCAACAGATTAACCACAAAGATGATTTGTTACAGTGAAAGGAGAGAGAGAGTTTACAATTTCAAGCTATCTAAGAATGAAAACATAACAGCTATTTTAAAGAAGGAAAATAGCGCCAAAAGTGGTTATGTGAGTTGTGTGGAAAGACTCACGTGCACCTCATGTGTGTGGTTAAAAACACACACATGCACCTCACGTGCCAACACTTCACACTTGCACTTTGACTACTATCAATCTCCTCATCTCAAATTGTTCGTGTCCTCAAGAACTAAGATCAAAGGTTGGAAATCTCTTCACAAGATCTTCCAACAGCTCCCATGTTGCATCTTCCTTATTACCATTTGCCCACTGGATCAGTCCATACACTCCAACAACATTGCTCTTCTTCACTATCTTCTTGTCAAGGACTCCAATGGGAGGAATCACTAACACTCCACTTTGACTGGTTGGTTCACTGGTCTTGTACCTCTATATTCCTTGATTTGTGAAACATGGAAAACATTATGAATTTGGGATTGCTCAGGTAACGACAACCTATAAGCCACTGCACTAATCTTCTCAATCACCTCAAATGGGCCATAATACTTGGGAGAGAACTTGGTCTGTTTTCCTTGTCTAATTGGGACCTGCCTGTGTGGTTGTAATTTTAGGAGAACCCAATCACCCACCTTAAAAAGTCTCTCAGTCCTCTTTTTGTCTGCTTGTTGCTTCATTCTGTGTTGGGCCCTTTGTAGGTGGAATTTAAGTACTTTGACAGCTTCTTCTCTAGCCCTTAAGGATCTATCAACAGCTTCCACCCTACTCTCACCACCTAAGTAGGGAACATGTATAGGTGGTGGTTGCCCATAAAGTATTTCAAATGGAGTAGTGTTTATGGAAGAATGGTAGTTAGTATTGTACCACAGTTATGCTAAACTGACCCATTTTGACCATTCTTTAGGCTGCTCCCCCACCATATACCTCAAATACCCTTCCAGACATATGATGACAACCTCTGTTTGGCCATCAGTTAGTGGGTGGTAAGAAGTGGACATCAACAATTTCACTTGCAGTAGTTTGAAGAGTTCTTTCTAAAACCTACTCATGAAGATTTTGTCCATGTTAGACACAATACTTTCAGGGAGTCCATGAAGTTTGTAGACTGTATCCAAGAAAGATTGAGCTACTTGTGTAGCTGTGAATGGGTGAGATAGGGGAATAAAATGGGCATATTTACTCAATTTGTCCACCACCACCAATATTGTGTCTTTACCCTGTGACCTGGGAAGAGCTTCAATAAAATCCATGCAAATACTCTTCCATACCCCTTGTGGTATAGGCAGTGGTTGTAACAACCCGGGGTAAGTTGCTAAATCTGGCTTGTTTCTCTGACATACCAAACACTCCCTAATTAATTGCCTGGTTTCTCTCCTCATTCCCTTCCAATAAAACAAAGAAGCCAGATCTGCACAGTTGGTTGTACTCCTGAATGACCACCAATAACTCCTTCATGAATGTGTTTGACTAACTCAGTATTGAGTTCCTTGTCATTGCCAACCATCAGCTTATTCTTTCTAAGCAACTGTTCATTCACCCAAGTATAGTGTTTCTTTGCAGGCTTGCCTTGTTTTAAGTTGGAAATGATTTGTTTGATCTGCTCATCTGCACCCCAACTTTGCTTAATCTTCCCATAGAGATTAGTAGGGTGATGGTAGAGACAGCAATTGTGAGAAATTCTCCACTACCTTCTACTCTAGATAGTGCATCAGCAGCTACAATCTCACTCCCTTTCTTGTATACCACCTCATAATCAAAGCCCATCAACTTGGGAAGCCTTTTCATCTGTGTGGGAGTGGTGATCCTTTGGAGTAGATATTTCAGGCTGAAATGATCAGTCTTGATCACAAAGTGTCTGTCTAAGAGATATCCCCTCCACTTTTCCAAAGCCAAGAGAACTGTCAAAAACTCCTTGTCATAAGTGGACATAGTTTGGTGTTTGGGTGAGAGGGCTTTACTAAGGTAAGCTATGGGATGACCCTGTTGCATTAACACAGCACCAATACCTACCCCTAAAACATCTGTTTCTACCACAAAGGGCTTAGTAAAGTCTGGCAAACCCAATACTGGTGCCTTAATCATTGCCTGCTTAAAGTGTTTCAAATGCTTGTTGAGCCTCTGCACCCCATTTGTACCCATTCTTCTTTAACAACTGAGTCAAGGGTCTACTCAAGAATGAACTTCCTATAATAGCTTGTCAATCCCAAAAATCCCCTTAACTGTTTGATTTTATTTGGTTGTAGCCAATCTGCCATAGCTTGGATCTTAGTTGCATCAGTAGCTACTCCTTGGGCTGAGATAACATGGCCTAAGTACTCCACTTGGCTTGTGCCAAACACACACTTACTCATTTTAGCAAATAAGTTGTGGTTTCTCATAGTTTGTAAAATTTGAGTCAAGTGTTGGATATGGTCTTCCAAGCTTTTGCTATAAATCAGTATGTCATCAAAAAATACCAAAGTGAACTTCCTCGGGAAGGGCTTGAAAACTTCATTCATCAAAGCTTGAAGGTTGAAGGAGCATTAGTTAAGCCAAATGGCATGACCAAAAATTCATGATGTCCCTCATGAGTTTTGAAAGATGTCTTTGCCACATCATCCTCATACATCCTGATTTGGTGATAACCAGATCTCAAATCTAGTTTAGAAAAAAAACGGTTTGATCCATGTAATTCATCTATCAATTCTTCAATGATAGGAATAGGAAACTTATCTTTGATGGTGTGCTTGTTGAGCTGTCTATAATCCACACACATTCTTCAAGTATTGTCTTTCTTTTTTACCATAACCACAGGTGAGGCAAATGGACTTTGACTGCCAGCTTCAAGTAATTCCTTCACTATTGCCTCAATGACATCTTTGTGTGCAGGAGGATGCCTATATAGCCTAATGTTGACTAGAGCAGCTCCATCCATCAAAGGAATTTTGTGATCATGAGTTATGTATGGAGGTAATGTTTTAGGTACTTCAAACACATCTGTGTAAGCATCAAGCAATTCTGGTGCAATTTGCTTTGGTTCTGTTTTCTCAACTGACCACAGCTCCAAACCCGTGTTTGGATAAACACTCATCATCATTACCTACCTCGGCCGGTGTTTTATGTTCCATAGCTTGCACTTGTTTCCTACCTTCAACCCATTGTATTGGTGGTTTAGTGGTTCCTCTAAGCAACATTATCTTCTTATTGTACACAAACTCCATCTTCAATTCTCTAAAATTGCATTTAATGTTACCCAAAGTTTTCAACCACTGAATGCCAAGAACCATTCCACATCCTCCCAATGGTAAAAGCATGACATCAGTAACAAAAGTTTCCCCTTTTATTTGCCAAGCAAAATTCTTGCATTCTGACACTCATGAGTTGTCTTCCACCAACCACAGAAACCTTTAGTGGGTTAGTCTGTCCAATTTTGCATCCCATTCTTTTTGCCACATTAATGTCAAGAAAGTTGTGAGCGGATCCTGAATCCACTATAATATGCAGCCTATACTTGTTAGCTACAATTCCAACTATCCTCAAAGTCTTATAAGAGCTCACACCAGTGAAGGCATTCAAAGATATGTGGGGTGGCAACTCTTGAACTGTTTCCACCAAGTGTTCTTGTGCATCCATAAACTCCTAACACAACTAAGGAGAAAACTGTTATGGCCAGAAACATACTTCTTATCACAGTAGAAACACATGTTCTTAGCTCTCTTTTCCTCATATTCTTGTTAAGTTAATTGTTTTCTCATTGGGGCTCTAACTGGGGTGTTTGGGTTAAGCTTGTTATTGGAAGCAGGCAAAGCTAACAATGGTGGTTTGTGACTTCCTCCTACATTATTATTATTATACCCAAATCTTCCCACATTTTGACCCACAAAAGCTCTGTTCTTTTTCTTAATAGCCTCCAAAGTTGCTTCTTGCAAATTTGTCAAATTATATGCATCAGCTAGTGTTCTAGGTCTGAACATTCTCAGACATTTCCAGTTCAGGTGGCAAGCCCCCCAAATACAAACTCACAACATTTTCTTGACTTATGTCTACTATACAAAAGTGTATCAAACAAATCTTGATATTCTTTACCACTCTTTTCATACTTTGCATTCTTAAGAGCAGTCATTGGATCTTCATTAATTGACCCAAACCTTTGAATACTAGTAGTCTTATACATTTCCCGGCCCACATTATCTCCAATAATTCGTATAAACTGCCTATGCCAAAGTGAAGCTTTTTCACTCAAATGTACAGATACAATTTTTACCTTCTCATCATCTAGGGTGTTGTGAATGAGGAAGAACTTATCACACTTGAATACCCAACCCCTCACATCATCTCCTTGAAACTTTGGAAATTCTAGTTTGCCATTCTGTGTCTTGCATCAGTGGATATGCCTTGCATACCTGTGCCTCCTTTCTTGCTTTACCAGTTTTCCAGGATTGCGCGTTTGTTGATTGTGTTGTATACCCGTGGTTTGTGATTGTGTTGGTAAGATTGACCAAAGATTGCCTTATTTCGAGTGCATTATCCACAATAATTCTTGACATTAGGATCGATTCCTTCACCTCCGGTGTTCGCACATTATTCCACACCATGGATGGTGCCATTGAAGGAACTTGTATGCCATGTACCCAACCCTATTCTTGATGTTGATTGAGTTTGTTACTAGTTATCATTCTCTCTCTTACCCGCCGGTAGAGCAATAACTAACGACTTTTAACCATTTCTTGGCAACCTGAGTCGAATAAAGCTGATCATTCAACCAAAGCAGGATTTAAGCGCGTGCTTTGCTCTTTGTGATCGTGATGAATACTTAACATGTAGTCGTGTTTCTGAACGGATATACACGATTAATCAATGTACCAGTGTAATATAGTTGATTAGAATTAGAATACGAGTGAAGTATTCTTGATTTATTCAATTTCTTGATCGGAAAATTAAAACCTTCACCGGAATTTGACCGGAAAACTGAGTAGTATGAATGATATTTGGTGATGATATAGAGGCTGGAAAGGGCTTTGATACCAATTGATAGACACACTCTTAGGATTCAGTAAAGAATTGTTAAGAGGCAACATACAAGTTTGGATACTCAATGAACTCGAATGAGAATTGGAATGCTTAATGTTATTAATGGTGGAAAGTAGTTAAAACAGTTACAACAGATTAACCACAAAGATGATTTCTTACAATGAAAGGTTGAGAGAGAGAGTTTCCAATTTCAAGCTATCTAAGAATGAAAACATATGACTATTTTAAAGAAGGAAAATGGCGCTAAAAGTGGTTATGTGAGTTGTGTGGAAAGACTGGCGTCTTCTCATGTGTATGGTTATAAACACATGCATGCTTTCGCGTCTGCGACAACCACACTCGCACTGACTACTATTACTATTCTGAAACGACCCTACCCGAATTACGATCTTGATCGTTTTTTGTGTGTGAGATCGTAGGATCGTACATCGCGAACCTAACAACCTTGATATTTTCATCTCAAATAAGCACTTTGAAAAAAGTATGTCCCAACCTTCTATGCAGATAAGAAGATTTGGATGATCCAAACGCTGTTGGAAGTAAATGACAAAACCAGACACTTAGTAGTATGTTTTAGGTATTATATGTAATCTTAATATAGTTAAGGGTAGTTTAGTGAATATTTATGTAAAATTACAGCATGTAATTGGGGGTGGGTCTTTAGAAGCGTTATAAACCGTTTTATAGCGGTATAACCGTTTTAGGGATTATGACGTTTACTTTTAGAAACCGGTATGCCTCGTGTTCTTGGCCCGATTCAACAAGTATAAATAGGTTTAGGTTTTACGTAAACAATCATTCATTCCATTACATATCAATCTGATTCGGTTTTACCGTTTGATTATTACATTTATATTTACGCTTTTTGTCGCAATGAACATGCACAGCTTGACCCATAACAGTAAGCCGTGATCAAAGGCGATAACGTTGGCATCGAGCAAAAGAATCCAGAAAGAGCGAGGAAGAGTAGGCCATCGATTTGCGTGCAGAAGAAAGAAGGGATCGAATTTTTGTTTTTATGCTTGAAGAAGAAACACAAGCTTGAGTAAAATTGATCGGAGAAAGTTGTTTTGGAACCGAATCGGAAAGCATCTTGAACATGTGAAGCAAGCGCGTTCGGGTTTTACTAATCAACCGGTTTTTCTTCTTTCAAATTCTTTCAATTTTCTCCTACTTTTCTACCATATAAAGTAAGAAATATTTTGTTAGTAAGATAGAAATCCCCATTAGCAAAGAACCCCAGATTGATTAGAATAGCAAGATAACCCTTAGAACCTTTGTGGTTCATAGCAAGATCTTCGAGCCCTTTTGTGGTTCATAGCAAGATAACCGAACCCTTTGTGGTTCATAGCTAGATAACCAGAACCCTTGTGGTTCATAGCAAGACCGAACCCTTTGTGGTTCATAGCAAGATTATTACGAATCCTCGTGATTCATAGCAAGATTCTTGAACCACTTGGTTCATGCAGAAAACCTAGTGTTTTCAAGCGAGAAAACCTTAGAGTTTCAAGCAAGATAGCGAAGAAACCTTAGTTTCAAAGCAAGAATTACGATCTTTTGATCACAAAGCAAGAACTTTGATCTTTTCGATCAAACAAAAGCGAAAATCGAAACATCTCGGTTCGATTATAAGCAAGCATGGTAGAAGGAGACAAAACGGCTAACACATCGAACAATACATCGGTTCGAGAACTAGGAAATGTTTCACTACAATGTCCAAATTGACCAAAAACAAACTACTGCGACATGGGCATTGATGATGGAGACAATATTGAAGGCATATGGCATATGGGAAATGATAGTTCACGAAAGCGGAACAACGACAAATGAGAAGAAAGAAAACACATCAAAGCGATAATCTTCCAATCATCGCCGGAAGATGTTTTAATGCAATTACATAATACAAGCGCTGAAAAGTATGGGACTCGATCAAAGTCGAGCACTTGGGGATGATCTTGTTCAAAAGCGACTACAAACTTTCGCGAGTGAACTAGACGCAGAGAGATAAAACCAAGCGAAAAGGTAAAAGTGACTATGGAGGAAAGTTAAGTAGTATAAAGGCGAGTTTAGAGGACTTGGTGAAACCTTGGAAGATAAGGTGCTAGTAAGGAAACTACTTAACTCTGTTCCAAAGTTTTCTGGATCGTGGCAACTATAGAACAATATCAAGCAAGGTTGTCAAAATCGCGATCACTGCCGTAGGATCGTGCGATCTACACACAAAACGATCGAGGATCTTAGCAAGATCGTAATCCGATGTAGGATCGCGGCCGGGATCGTAGGATCGCGTGGGATCGTAGGATCGGATCGGATCGTATAGGATCGCCATTATTAGTTTTTGGTTTTTTTTTTTTTTTTTTGCTTTTGGTATATTAACTTATTAAGTATAAGCTCATGTCTTAAATACCGATCACTAAGAATTGTTTTATGGACTATTTAGAAATAGTTTAGATGTGTCTTTTTAGGTTTATTATGAAAAACGATTTCGTGGTTTGTAAAATGTCACAAGCTTGTTTTTTAGGTAAACTATCTACATATTTGACCCAATTTTGTTCATATTTTATTTTATGTTACATATAGTAGCATGAATATTCTAATTTAATTTATTTGGTCATCAAGAAAAAAAATTGTGTTGCCCTCTATTATAAATTATGTCGTTTCAATTTCAGATACAATCCTTTTATCTTTTTGCATTAATCTATATATTGTAACAAAAAAGTTATAGAATCACATGATAATAAATTAACATTATGTTTTGCATAAATGTTATCACGAAAAACCTATAATAAAAACATTAAAACAAAGTAGGTGCACCGCATGCGTATGTAGTAACTTTGTGCAAGTATACATTGCAATATATCTAATATTCTCTACTACGGTACTTGAAAATATAACTTTTTATTTTATCATCCATTTATATTCGTTTATCGTATGAAATATTATATAGAAATATAAAACTATAACCCTATACAAAAATATATACATTTTCATAGGATCTTACGATCCTTGATTCGATCGATCGCGATCTTGCAAGCAAAACGATCCTAGGTAGGATCCAGATCGACAACCTTGATATCAAGATCTAGAGCGAAATATCGTTTGAAGAAGCCATTGGAAGGTTAACTGACCTATGAAGAGCAATTAAGAGTCGAAGACATACTAGAGGCGAATGATCGAGACAAACTAGCGTGAATTCAAACAACAAAACTTATTGTAAATGGCTAAGTAAGGATTTCAACAAAGAAGGCAAGGAATGGAAGAATAATTCGAATGCACACAATGCAATGCAGTCGAGGAACTAACGACGAAGCAAGCTCGGATGTTATGAATGTGGCGAGCATGGACACTTCTGAAAGAATGCCGAGAAATGGAAATCTGACAAGCAAATCCAAACGCTCAAATCCGCTTGTCACTTATAACTTAGTGGATAAGCAGAAAAATTAGCAATCCTAAGCATTCTCTAAGCATCTTTTTACCTTGTATCAAAGCGAAAACCCTTAATAAAAGTGGATGCGACTGAAACTTCTAACAATTTAGTTTTTAAGAGATTTTGCTGCTTTTCTTGTACAACATAACCAAACTCAAAAACTATTTCCTGAAGCCCTTATTATTAAATTGCTTATCTACATAGAAAAAATAAGCAATCCGAAACACCTTACTAGTCTTTTGAAAGTCTTAGACTATGATGAATTGAAAGTTTTAGACTATGACGAAGGGGGTGTCTGATGTACATTTCAAAAGTGATCATTGCTGCTTGAAGAATTAGAATTTATAAAACGTAGCGTTTAGTTATAGAAAAATTTTCTTGTTTTTCCGTTTGTAGATTCTTTGAGAAGGGGATCGTTTTTCTTCTCTAGATAAGAGTTGAGAATTTTGAAAACCCGTTTAGATGGAGTTATACTTTTCCTTTTTAAAAATATTACTTCAGATTGCGACGGCGACGGTGAGGATGGAAGGTGGAGATGTTACCAATGGTGATTAGGGCTAGAATGAAATACTTGAATATTGGGAAATCCCATCTTTCTTTTTTTTCTTTTCTTTTCTTTTTTTTTTTTTTTTTCAGAGAAAAAAGTGGAGAAAGGTAGATTGGGGTTTTCATTTTCTAGTTTAAATTTGGAAAGTGAGAATTTCACCTTTTTTTTAAATTGTTGGAAACAAAGTGTGACTAAACGGGTTTTCGGTTTTTTTATTTTCCTATGAAAAATTTCCGGAAAAAATGGGATGTTTTTCCCCAACTAAACACACCCTTAGCGGGTAATCGCATAACTTATCATATAAATCATTTTTATTACAATACCTATTTACATGTTTTCTCCAAATTTATTGATATTTCAAATCAATGAGAATGAGTTATCACCCCCCCCCCACACACCCACCCCCACAACCCACACACAACACTCGGACCGACATCGTGGCTTGATTTACATAATTCAGTTAAACGCACATTCATAAATCCTCCAAGTATAAAGAGCATCAAAAAAAGATAAAGATACAAAAGAATCATAACACTCGTTAGGAAGTATTAGATGTTCCTAGAAAGCTAGAAACACCTACAACTTATATAGAATTCTATTACCTATCTTGGGAGAATATTGTGTTGCGCTATAACTCTATAAGTTAACCTAGGGAACTTCATCACGAATCCAGCCTCGTGAGACATTAAATTGAGCACATGCTGATGTAGAGTCTAAATAATACAGTATACTTTGAGCCACAATATTTCCCTTTTATGTTTATAAGTATAAAAACTCACCAAAAGGCACGGTTGCACCCTAAAAAAGTACGAACACATATAAAACGATAAAATTCTAGAATGTAGACGATGAACCTCCAGAATATTGCTTCTATAAAGAAAAACAAATAACAACACTTAACATACACCATTGAGTTTGATGTACAAAAAGTTATCAGGATCCATAGAACTAAACACTTCCTGTAATTCTAACTTCAAATTCATAATAAATCATCTGAATAATAATAACAGGGCATAATCTATAATGAAACAAAACCTCCAAAGAACAGCCATAACAACACCCTCCCGAACACCATCCGCTTATTCTACAAAGAGTTAGCATGATCCAGACAGCTAAACTTTCTTGAATTTCCAATCCAATTATTCAAAATGTTTTCCATTAACAGAAGCACATATAAATAACAATTACCATAGGGCTTCTAGTCTACCGGGTGTATTCCTAAGGTGTTCCTACCAAAGGTCTAGTTTAGGGTATGCGTGTAACAATTATAGGCAACAGTCTTTCACTAATCTAAACGCACAATAAAGGTTTATCACAAACCACAAATAAAACAAGATCAAACTTTTCTCCCCTCTTAACTCAACTACCATAAATTTCAGCACTAACATTAAACACACCCCTACAATCACCCAAACACTAAATTCCTTAATACCATTCATTAAACACCCAATCTTTATCACGAAAAACTAATTCAAGGGTGGCCTAAATGTGAGAGGTCTGAAGTTCAACTTCGTGCAAAGAAAACTTACGCAAGAACAACCATAACAACACCCTCCCTAACAGAAGCACTTGAACAACAACACTTACCAAAGGGCTTCTAGCCTAGCGGTATCCGGGTGTATTCCTAAGGTGTTCCTCCCAAAGGAATTGAGCGTTCAAGTCCCACTCGAGAAATAGGCGTACTTTAGGGTATGCGTGTCTTTGCCTTTCATATAAAAAGCATGAACAACAATAATTATAAGCAAATAGCTTTTTATTAATCTAAACGCACAACAAAAGTTTTAACACAAACCACAAATAAACAAGATCAAAACCTTTTTTCCTTCATAACTCAACCACCTTAACTCACTATCATAAATTTCAGCACAAACATTAATCGCACAAACATTAGATTCCTTAAAACAAATTAAATACTCTAACCAAAATCCAAAAAACATAACACCATAAATAACCACTCGGGGTGACCTAATGGTAAAAACGCGTGTGACAATCATCAATAAAATGTGAGAGGTCTCAAATTCCTAACAGTGAACAATACTTAATGAACATCATCGCGTTCAACTTATGAGGTGTTATATGATCCAGAAAAGTAAAGGAACTAAAAGTTTCTTAAATTTCTAACTCGGAAACTAAAAGAAGAATATCCGGACCAGAATTACACGGCACAATCGATATATTAAACTAAACTTAGAAAGAACAACCATAACAACACCTTCAGGAACAGCATCCACTCTAGAGCAATAATACCAACATAGCATAATCTTTAACTAGACAAGAAGCGCAACAATTTTTGACATAAGCCCAGAATAAACAAGATGAAACCATTACTACATCTTAATTGAACTACCTTGATAAATTTCATGACAAACATTAAATACTCAATCTTTATGAAACAAACAATAACTGAAGAAAAACATACCCAACAAGATTAACACGAAGACGAAGGCTCAACTCAACAAAAAGCTCAAACATTTGACCCAAATCAGCAGCATTTCCATGAGAATACAAAAGAGTAGCAGATGCTTTTGGATGTTTAATATGTACAGTCACTATGTCATTCCCTTTTTTAGTCCTTAGTTTCAACACATCTACACCATCTCTCCTTGGTACCTCCGGTATAAATAGCTCACCACCCTCGCCGGATTCCACCGTGTACGACGGCGGACTTGGTGGAAAAAAAGCAAACTTAGCAGCTATTGATGACGTCACCCCACCCATCTATCACTATGTTTCATAAAGTTTCAAACTTTATTATTATTATTTCATTTCTTGATATTCTCAGATCTTGAGTTTCTTTTTTTCTTTGATGGATGACAGGAACAGTGATGATGAGAGGACAAAAGGGTGTGGGGTGGATAGTGATGGTGGGGGCGGCGCGTGGGCGCGTGCGGCGGTGATTGGAACGTGCTTTTGTTTAACTAATACTAGTTGAAAGTGAGTTTGGTTTTTTCTTGTACAACAAAATAAATGTTGGGATACCTTGTGTTGTCTTGATACTGGATTCTCAAATATAGACTTAAATAGAATAATACTTTTATTGTTTTTCTGATTGTTGTCTTTTAGAAGGTTGATCACGTTTTTTGTTTTAGCTGGTTTGGTCATAATTAATTTATAAAGTCGTAACAATTTATTTATTATTAGGCATAAATTGGGATATATCGTCGTTTTTGTAAAAGCAATTTATTTATTATTAGAGCCGTCTAAAGGCCTGGTCGTAAGAAAAAGTCTTGGTCACGTCACCGAAAATACCTATGACACGAGATTTTCAATGGCATCAAAAAACCCCCTTCCTCATACAAATGTGGTGTCATAGCAAAAGTGGTGTCGGCTTTGGCACGACTTGTGGTACAGTGGGTCGTTCTCCTCCTTGGGCGGTGTTTTGCGTCAAGTTTGACACCACTGTACCTCCCGCTCTTACTAACTGTCTATGTGACAAGTTTAGTTGCAGCTCAATCAATTAGGTTGAATCGAGTAATGTCAAGCTCAAGTTGTTTCACTAGTTCAATTAAGGTTTAACCTTTAAAATCAATCGAGCTTACATTTTGAACTGGAACATAATGAATCATTGTTATATTATAACTGACTTGACTTAGAAGGCCCGATTAGGCTCGCAAGTCTCAAGAGCTTAGTATTTTTGGATCTCGACTTGAAAGTCTACTATGGTTGCTCAAACTGGATTTGCTTAGAGCAAGTCGATTTTACATAATTTGCAAGTAAGTCTCAAATATCTTGTGAATTGACTCGTCTTAAACACAGCGTATGATATGCGAATGTCAAACATGTTTTAATATTTGTCATTAGAATAACCCTATTTATTATTTATATATACAATTAAAACTCGTTGTCGATGGAACCTATTTTATTATTTTATTTTATTTTTTGTCCGGTTTGGTTAGTGTAACACCCCGACCCGACAAGGGTAAAGATATCACAATACGGTTTCATATCAGAACTTTAAATACTATACAATAGCGAAAGCCTTACAAAATACTCAAAAGAAAAACATAAATAACTAAACTTCAAAATAAATCTAAGATCTCTATAATCGAATCTCGCCTGCCTCTACTCTCAACCTGGATCGCCTATCCCATGCTTATCTTGAACGCTTAATACCGCCGCAGAAAAGAAAGTGCGGTGAGCTTACAAAGCCCGGTGAGCAGATATAACGAAACAAAAGCCAAACAAAACAAAATATACAAATGATTAAATCAAAATAAAATAATGATAATGAGGATCTTTTAGGATTCTCAGAACTCAAACATACAATCCAAACAACCACATAACAAGTTAAACACCTCATAGCACATAAATGACGCAAACACAAACACATCGTAACAACCAAACATTCAACATATCAGAATAACAATTTGCTTATAAACCAAACAAAGAGTCTAATGACTAACAAAAACAATTACCAACAATTAAACATAGCATTCAACAAATTAATTAACCTTCACTTAACACACTTAATTCAAAATAGCAGCAGCGGGAATAGCAGTCCAAATCATGGCAGTCTCACAAATAAATAGAAACATAGTAGACAAACTATAATTAAATAGACCAACAAAACATAGCATAACCATAGCAATTATCAAAACAACTTTCATAAACTAAACCAGTTCTCAGATCAAAATCCTATCATCAGCAGAGTTCAAACATGACAGATCACATAGACAACGAAACACTAACGTATAAGCAAAGTTCCCAAAATGAACTGATCAGACTATACATATTAAACTTATATAATACTAACTATCACACTAATACATTCATCCCACAGTTCAAAGAATTCACATAACAATAAACTAACATGACATCAGATAGCAACATGCGAATCATATTAAAACATATTAATCATATCTTAGCATAGCAGACGGTAGTCACATAAACATACAAAAGCGTAAACACATATAATAGCATATAAATAACCCAGCACATAATCATAAACACTTGAACACACCAAATCATAATCAGAACCTAACATAGAAATAACAAATACATATTTAGTTAACTACCTCGAGCCCGAACATATCATATCGAAACATCATACATATAGAGAAATAATCTCGAGAAAATAATTTGGAGTAGCTAGCTCCGAAGTTGTGAAGACGCGACATTACCGACATCATTCACCGCACAAATCATATCGGATAACAGATCGATCTAGGATGCATCCATCGCGCCCACGCATGATATTAATAATATAATACCAACCGAGCTCATAACAAATAACGAGATAAGGGACGTGGCGTAACTTCACTCATCGCCTAGAGTCATATCGAGGTGCATCAACGACACGGATACGGAACCCCATGACTAGTTAATAATTGGCTCGGGTGTCAAACTAACTTAGGTCGATAAAAGTTCAATCATAATGTAAGTCTCATTCAAACACATGGTTCGGCAGACAACATATCACTAACTCATATCATAAGGTTCATACTCGGACATAATAAGGTTCATCAATTACACATATCAAAGTCTTTCAACATACAGTTAAGTCGTATCTCATAGTTCCATAAAACATAAGTTCGGATAAGCAACAAATCACATAATCGTGAAAGGGTTCATAGCAATGGCATTGGAAACCCTAATAGGTAAAATGGAAAGACTAACGAAGAAAATCGGAAGGAACCTTTAGTAAGAAGGTCGAATGTATGTACGATAACATAAGTGTCTTAAGGTAAGACGAATATCCGTACCTTAAAGCAATTGAGAGAAAAGTAACGAATGAACGAATACGAAGATGTAACGTCGCGTCTCCTCCAACGAATCTACACGGATTATGATTTATTTAATATTTATTAGCATCATCAATGTTATAACGGATTTATCGATTAATACTTTTAAAGTTGTCGGAATATTCTCATTTTAGTTATTGCATTTAAATTACAACATTTTGAGTATTCCTCATTAATTCACCAACTTCTTATTTAGGTTCTAGGGTTTCCCATACTCTTTAAATACTACTAAATACGCATTAAATTCACATATTACTTCTTTTAATGATTTCCAAATTTAACCTAGAGCGTAAATGATAACAAACCAAATTAACTTAAACTCATGCGTGTTTCTACAAAATCAACTTACACTTGTAGAACCCATAATTGCTCGTAATTACAAACTACACCCTTGACATCTTAAATTTCACAATCTAACTTTACTTTATCGATTTTACACTTTTAACCCAAAGGTTTTAGAATTTACAAAACGCATACCTAATAAATTAAATACAATTCGTATGGCCCTTTAAATATCCAAAATTACATGTTTAACCCCACACTTATTTTTATACGCTTAGTACAAGTATTTTATTGTTTACAAAATAACCTTTAAGTTTCATAATTTACAAAACCAACCCAAAACTTTTGTTTAAAACCGAATAAGTATAATTTAAGTACAAACCCTAAACCTAGGTTTAACCCATCATTAGCTCATCATTATTACTTCATTAATTACCTTTAATGATTACAAGAAACCCTAGTTCATGCAAAACCCTAATCGGTCCTTTTTAAAAACCTTCCTTTTCCCATGTTTAATCGAACCATAAAACTCAAAACAATTCATACAAGCTTCGAATTCCTAAATACGTATTTTATTCAGGTCTTATAACATGTAATAGCTTCTGGAAAAATCAATTCGTGATCTCTAAAAATATTATACGCCCATTCGTTATTTGTATACGCTTTTTAGGGTTTTAGATTCCAAATAATTCCATACGACATATTAAACATGCATGGCTAATTTTTATGTGTTCCATATGACTTATAGGACTGAAATCAACATTAGGAACTTACCCTTAATGAGCTTGGATCGCTAGAACAAAAGAAGCACAAAACCTCACTGTCGAAACCCTAATTCACCCAAAACTCACCACGCTTAAAACAAAGAACTTAGGAACTCGAACACTATTTTTCCACCTTCTTCACCTTCAAAGTTGTCCAAGAAAATTGGTCTCAAGCTCGAAACCTGAAGTCGATTTGTTTAGGGTTTTGAAGTCGGTTTGGGAAAATCGTAATTAGGAATTTTATGGGAACCGAATTTTGTATATATACTTGATTTACTATTTTCTTGTGGGCTTTATAATGTATTGGACTTAAAATAAATGGACTCTAAATAATATAAATTATATTGGGCTTTTATTAGTTTTATTCTCTTATAGAAGTTAATAATTATATTCGGCCATATTTATAAAATACAAAAAACTGATTTTATAAAATCATAACTATAAGATTAGCTTTTCAAAGTAATTAAAATTTATTTGGATCATATGTGGTATTTCTTATAAATTTTCTGAATTTACATAGCTCATTTGGTATTCTTTAAATTAGTTATTCATACTTTTGATTGTAGGGTATTTTGGTCTTTTGTAAACTTTAGAAATTCCAGTATTACAATTCTTCCCCTCTAAAAGAAAATTTCGTCCTCGAAATTGGACAAGACGGAACAGAGCAGAAAACGAATCGGATTTCAGAATTTCTAGAAATATATCGAACGTTAATCTTATCTCGGAATAAATGGATTTCTTATCAGAATATTAAATCTCAAACTTATTCATAAATTAAATCAATAGTCAAATACTTATAATAGATAATTATATACTTATCAAGTAATGGCGGAGAACAGATGAGACGCAGAAAATCAAACGACAAATTCTAACTTATTCAGATATCCAATGATGAGGACATCATATGCATAGACGGAATAAATCCTATCGGCCTTAATAGTCGCAGAAATGTGTGGAGACATATAAGCTTAAGGTGGTCATAGCAATCTATAGGTGCGTCATGATCATAACAACCTCGGATTACAAACGTATAAAACTTATCTGAAAGAAATGACATCGGCGAAATCTCACAAATAGGTACGAATTCAAACGAATATGAAGCACCAAATAATGGTACAAGTCAAAGTCCCTACACACATCAATCATGGCATTTCCAGACGTCAGATACCTTCAATAGTTCAGATTATATGATCTCGTATTATTACGTTGATCGGCCATAATACTTGCATCACATAACAAGTTCTTATTGTCATTATATTCGGTCTCGGGTCATGACAAAACACATAACTAATATCATAACAAAACACACCACATACAGATAACACACAGATAGCAAGTAATCTACTACAACAAAGTAAAACCACATGAGTATACCATCATAATGGTCATACCTAATCAAGCGATAATAAAACAACATCATATAGAAATAATTAGCGATTTAAACGGATGAGGACTAACTGAAACTCAACGAATCTATCGTAAAGAAAACAACGAATGTGAACTATACTTATCAAATTTGATTTATTCCATTAATCAAACAAAATTTCCAAAATCGTCAAAAGATGTACTCCCAAATGAAACTCAATATCCTAAGATTTAATCGTCGAGCAAACAAAAGGACCTAACCCAAAATCAATGTCAAAACTTCTCATAACGAGGCAACTAATCAGAGCAAAATTCCTATCCTTGTGTCGGATTGAACCTACTAGTAGTCAGAGACTCCAATTCGACTCCACCTCGTACTCTTCCTCTTCTTCCTCTTCTTCCTCTTCTTCCTCGCTTATCCATCCGTTCTTGTTTCCTTTATCTTGTGGTAGTAAGTTACTAGCAAAGCCACCTTTTCGCTTTCTCTTCCTCCTCCCAAGACACGATCCACAAAAGCATACTGGATCGCGACTCTCACCGTCCTACTCCTTCATCTTCAACGAACTTGGGACACCTATCATGATACGTAGTGGTGAAACCTTGGTTGTCCACAACCTTAGTCTCATAATCCTCTACTACTTTTCCCTCCACTTCCTTCAAGGTTAGCTTCTCTTCGATCGTGCATGGCCACATATAGGCCGGAACTCTTATCCTCTTATTGGTTCGCTTCACCCTACCAAACCTCGTACAACCCTTAGCAACAACAACAGCCCACCTCGTCTTCTCCTTAGGTTGTCTAGCAGGTCCTTGATTGCTCCTATCAGATGAACTAGGGCGGCGAGGGATAACCATCTAAAAGAAATACTAACCATCAGCAAAACTTAAATACGATAGGGTACGCAAAGAAGTACGCAGAAAGGAAAATCCTAAATCTACCCACTTCTCACAGGTCATAGCCTAAGCTCTAAGGGTCCTAAAACCTAGGGCTCTGATACCATAAATTGTAACACCCCGACCCGACAAGGGTAAAGATATCACAATACGGTTTCATATCAGAACTTTAAATACTATACAATAGCGAAAGCCTTACAAAAATACTCAAAAGAAAAACATAAATAACTAAACTTCAAAATAAATCTAAGATCTCTATAATCGAATCTCGCCTGCCTCTACTCTCAACCCGGATCACTATCCCATAAGCTTATCTTGAACGCTTAATACCGCCGCAGAAAAGAAAAGTGCGGTGAGCTTACAAAGCCCGAGTGAATGGATATAACTAAACAAAAGCCAAACAAAACAAAATATACAAATGACGAAATCAAAATAAAATAATGATAATGAGGATCTTTTAGGATTCTCATGAACTCAAACATACACAATCCAAACAACCACATAACAAGTTAAACACTCATAGCACATAAATGACGCAAACACAAACACATCGTAACAACCAAACATTCAACATATCAGAATAACAATTTGCTTATAAACCAAACAAAGAGTCTAATGACTAACAAAACAATTACCAACAATTAAACATAGCATTCAACAAATTAATTAACCTTCACTTAACACACTTAATTCAAAATAGCGGCAAAGAATGGGAATAGCGTTCAAATCATGGCGCCTCACAAATAAATAGAAACATAGTAGACAAACTATAATTAAATAGACCAACAAAACATAGCATAACCATTAGCAATTATCAAAACAACTTTCATAAACTAAACCAGTTCTCGGATCAAAATCCTATCATCGCAGAGTTCAAACATGACGGATCATAGACAACGAAACACTAACGATAAGCAAAGTTCCCAAAATGAACCGATCGACTATACATATTAAACTTATATAATACTAACTATCACACTAATACATTCATCCCACGTTCAAAGAATTCACATAACAATAAACTAACATGACATCGATAGCAACATGCTAATCATATTAAAACATATTAATCATATCTTAGCATAGCAGACGGTAGTCACATAAACATACAAAAGCGTAAACACATATAATAGCATATAAATAACCCAACACATAATCATAAACACTTGAACACACCAAATCATAATCAGAACTTAACATAGAAATAACAAATACATATTTAGTTAACTACCTCGAGCCCAGAACATATCATATCAGAAACATCATACATATATAGAGAAATAATCTCAGAAAATAATTTGGAGTAGCTAGCTCCCAGAAGTTGTGAAGACGCGATCGCATTACCGACATCATTCACCGCACAAATCATATCGGATAATGATCGGATCTAGGATGCATCCATACGCCCATGCATGATATAATAATATAATACCAACCGAGCTCATAACAAATAACGGATAAGGGACGGGCGTAACTTCACTCATCGCCTAGAGTCATGTCGAGGTGCATCATCGACACGGACATGGAACCCCATGACTAGTTAATAATTGGCTCGGTGTCAAACTAACTTAGGTCGACAAAAGTTCAATCATAACGTAAGTCTCATTCAAACACATGGTTCGTGAGACAACATATCACTAACTCATATCATAAGGTTCATACTCGGACATAATAAGGTTCATCAATTACACATATCAAAGTCTTTCTAACATACGCTAAGTCGGTATCTCATAGTTCCATAAAACATAAGTTCGGATAAGCAACAAATCACACAATCGTGAAAGGGTTCATAGCAATGGCATTGGAAACCCTAATAGGTAAAATGGAAAGACTAACGAAAAGAACATCGAAGGAACCTTTAGTAAGAAGGTCGGAATGTATGTACGATAACATAAGTGTCTTAAGGTAAGATGAATATCCGTACCTTAAAGCAATTGAGAGAAAAGTAACGAATGAGCGAATACGAAGATGTAACGTCGCGTCTCCTCCAACGAATCTACACGGATTATGATTTATTTAATATTTATTAGCATCATCAATGTTATAACGGATTTATCGTATTAATACTTTTAAAGTTGTCGAATATTCTCATTTTAGTGTGCATGTACGAAATTACAACATTTTAGAGTATTCCTCATTAATTCACCAACTTCTTATTTAGGTTATAGGGTTTCCCATACTTTAAATACTACTAAATCGCATTAAATTCACATATTACTTTTAATGATTTCCAAATTTAACCTAGAACGAAATGATAACAAACCAAATTAACTTAAACTCATGCGTGTCTCTACAAAATCAACTTACACTTGTAGAACCCATAATTGCTCGTAATTACAAACTACACCCTTGACATCTTAAATTTCACAATCTAACTTTTACTTTATCGTTTTACACTTTTAACCCAAAGGTTTTAGAATTTACAAAACGTATTCTAATAAATTAAATCAATTGTATGGCCCTTTAAATATCCAAAATTACATGTTTAACCCCACACTTATTTTTATACGTTTAGTACAAGTATTTCTTTGTTTACAAAAATAACCTTTAAGTTTCATAATTTACAAAACCAACCCAAAACTTTTGTTTAAAACAGAATAAGTATAATTTAAGTACAAACCCTAAACCTAGGTTTAACCCATCATTAGCTCATCATTATTACTTCATTAATTACCTTTAATGATTACAAGAAACCCTAGTTCATGCAAAACCCTAATCGGTCCTTTTAAAACCTTCCTTTTCCCATGTTTAATCGAACCATAAAACTCAAAACAATTCATACAAGCTTCAATTCCTAAATACGTATTTTATTCAGGTCTTATAACATGTAATAGCTTCGGAAAAATCAATTCGTGATCTCTAAAAATATTATACGCCCATTAGATTTATTTGTATACGCTTTTTAGGTTTTAGATTCCAAATAATTCCATACGACATATTAAACATGCATGGCTAATTTTTATGTATTCCATATGACTTATAGGACTGAAATCAACATTAGGAACTTACCTTAATGAGCTTGGATCGCTAGAACAAAAGAAGCACAAAACCTCACTGTTGAAACCCTAATTCACCCAAAACTCACCACGCTTAAAACAAGAACTTAGGAACTCGAACACTATTTTTCCCACCTTCTTCACCTTCAAAGTTGTCCAAGAAAATTGGTCTCAAGCTCTGGAAACTGGAAGTCGATTTGTTTAGGGTTTTGAAGTCGGTTTGGGAAAATCGGTAATTAGGAATTTTATGGGAACCAAATTTTGTATATATACTTGATTTACTATTTTTCTTGTGGGCTTTATAATGTATTGGACTTAAAATAAATGGACTCTAAATAATATAAATTATATTGGGCTTTTATTAGTTTTATTCTCTTATAGAAGTTAATAATTATATTCGGCCATATTTATAAAATACAAAAACTGATTTTATAAAATCATAACTATAAGATTAGCTTTTCAAAGTAATTAAAATTTATTTGGATCATATGTGGTATTTCTTATAAATTTTCTGAATTTACATAGCTCATTTGGTATTCTTTAAATTAGTTATTCATACTTTTTGATTGTAGGGGTATTTTGGTCTTTTTGTAAACTTTAGAAATTCCAGGTATTACAGTTAGCCTGCTAAGGCCTTACTAGCCCAATTAAACCGACCCATCGCTTTGTAATCATCAAGGAGATAATATCTGCCATTTTCTACAACCTTCGACACAACTTGCACCGTTTGCACCACCTCAGTATCCAGAAGCCAACATCTCATCAAAAATAGATGAAGCCATTCAGATCAAAGTATTATAGTTATTCAATTCAATTTGTTTGTTCTCTTTTTCTTTGATTTCCTTCTTATTTTCTACAGAAAGCTTTTGTTTTTAAATCAATTAATTGTTGTTTGTAGGTCAGTCACTTCGACTACAAGCTCTGCAACACCTCTCGACTCAACAACAAGAGGATCTTCATAAAAGTTAATTGGAAATCGGGGTTTCTTTGTTTCTTTTATTTGTTTTATTTCATTAATAATTACTACATTGGTAATTAATAATAATTACAAATTAGAAAGCGGTAGAGAAATTAAAGGAAGATTGGCTATGTTACATGATGTGGGGATGTGACTGTTGGTAGATTGAAATGGGCTTTTAATACATGATGTGGAGTTGAACATGTGGCACCAAGTTGGCATGGCCCATCGCTCTACCTTTACAGCTGCTTGGAAGATTTTAAGATGATCTTCTGGATCTCCACTCCCATCATATGTTTTCACGTTGGTTGGCATTCGTGTTTTCGTTGGCATCTCAAAGTAGCGGATGTGTTGAGTGAACGGATCAGTCTCCTTGCAGACCCAGGGCCTAGCCAGGTCATCATCGTTGCTATTACTTAGTTTCCGCTTTCTGATTTCGGAACTTCGACATCCACTTCCGTTTAACCCATCTCCTGAGCAGTTGCCCACTTTTCGCGACCAAGCCATTTTAGTTCCGTGCCTTCTGAATTCTGGTCTTACCAGTAATATGGTGGACTGGTTATCTGGGGTCTTTGGAGTACACAGAAATACTTTCTTCTTTGTTTCCCAGCCGGTGGAACACACTTTCTTGCACTTTTGAATACCATTTCAAATGCCTTCTTTCCTTTTAGGTGACTAGACCGGCATGCGTCTTGACCACGCCATCCTGCGCATTCTACCACTTCATTGACTCGAGTTGTTTCCGTAAGTCTCTTCTTCCTGTTGGTACTTCTGACTCATGATGATGCGAGGCTTCATGGGAATCCGTCAGGGTTGTCAGTGTTTTTACCGCTTTGGCTCTTTCTTCCCGTTTCCGAACTCTCTGTCACAATAGGTAAGATCCGATCGAAGTACTTGTCACAATACTTCCGGAGGGTTGTGTCGGACGCCGACCCCTCAAGATCCGTCGAAGTTGTGTGATTTTCTCTTCCGCTATACTCCGCAATGTGGACACAAGAGCGGGGGTTGGCTCGGACCGAGTGCTCATGGTGAGTATTTTCCGGAATGCAGTTGTGTACTGGGTCCCACGGATGGCGCCAACTTATTAGTACAAAAAGTGTAACGGGCTGTAACGGGCGTTACTGTAGCTTGTTGAATTGGGCTAACAAGCTTCTAGTGGGCTGATCTTGTACTAATCCAAGTAGTTTGGTTGTTTCCCTGCACAAGAAGAGTAAACCGTTAGCCTTGCCGTGGGGACTAATTCCCACGATTAAACTTGGCGTGAGAAGTACACATTCTTGTGAGAGAAGTAAGTGTATGTGTGTGTAATTATAAGAGAAAGTTGTACCTTGTATGGGATTAGAGCCCCTTTATAGCGAGGCTTATCGCTAGGGTTTCCTAGTTACCGCATGTAGTAGCTAGTTGTTGAGCTGGACCCTTGTCGGACAAGGTTCCGTGTTAATCGCCGATCTTGACACAGGATACCTCCGCCGGGAGGTTCGGTCCGCTAAGTATCCTGCGGCGCCTTTTGGCTCGACTATAGCCAACTTCGTTATTGGGCATCTTGTTGGTCCAGTGTTCGTAGTTATTCTTATTGTTGGGTCGGGGCCCAGTATGTGTATAGTACGTATTGGGCCTAGTGGGCCTGTTATACGCGCTATACGTCATCAGCAGTTATAAGCTAAACTAGATTATTAAGCTAAAATGGCTAAATGTGCTTAAAGGAATTAAGGAAGCAACCTATAACGCAGAAGACCCAAAGGCGCTTATGGTTACAAGTACACTCCCAATTGCTTCCTAAGGGTGAGGTCTCAGGTTCGAGCCTGCCTCACCCTTTTTGATTTTTTTTATTTTCTTTTGGAACAAGCTTATTAATAAGCTTAAATTAACTAACTTTTGTAAACACAAATTATTTTTAAGCTGGAAAATAAGCAGTAAAAAAAACTTAAAGGCAGCAGTAGTACTAGTGCATTAACCACAAAACACACCTTAACTAAATTGCTCCCAAGAGCTTCTAAAAGCTAGAATCTAGCTAATAAGCTATTAAGACTTAGAAGACACCTGAATAAGCAAAGCTACACTAACTAAGCAGTTCTATATAAGCAGATAAGCAAAAAGGAAGCAAATAAGCAGATAAGGCTCACTGTTGCAACGGGAGCCTAGGAAGGCTACTTTAAGCTAAAGTTTAAGCTAGAAAACAAATAAGCTAGAGCATGAATCCTAAACACTGATTTAGATAAGCTAACAAAGAGTTCATAAAACCAAAATTCCAAGATTTTTTAGCTTATATGAGCTTATTCATGATCTGATAAGAAGGCTACTAAAGCTGATTTGGACTTTTTCTGATTTTAAAGTTTATGAGATGCTACTCTCAAGAGCAAAGTTTAGCTACTCAATGATGTTGAAAAGCTATAAAAACCAAAAACAGATGAAGATGGACTATTAAAGATGTGAGAAAATTAATTTTTATGGAATTTGAACTTACTTTACTTCTTAAAAATAAGCTGAGAAAAGAACAACTTATACTGTTTTTGGACTTTTTAAACTTGGACTTGTTAAATACAGATTTGGACTTTAGACCTTTGGGCACCAAAACAAAACTTGATAACACAGATATTATACCTAATATGACTCATAAACTTACACAAAATAAGTCCTTAAATGATTTTAGCAATATAGACTGTTATAACTGTTTTCAAACCATGAACTTTTGCAAATGACTCAAATATTTTTCAAACTTGACAAAAGTACATTGAAAATGACTTAAATCCTTTTATATAAACTGAATTAAAGCTTTTTGAAATCAACCCAATGACCAAAGTGTGAAAAATAAGCTTATGCCAAACACCCCTTTATGAAGGCTGTTTGGAGTTTTAAAGAGAAAAAGCAAGATTTAAGCTAAGAATTCTAAAGACAAATGCACTAATACTTATATTAGACCATAAAAAAAACAGAACTTGATTTAAGAAGAGTACTTTAAAAAAGCTAATAGTATTAAGCTATTTTTGGCTTTTTTTAGTAATTTGTATGAAAACTTAAGAAAATGAAATTTAAACAACAAGTAAGCACTCAAAAGTAAATAATTAACAATAATAAGCATCTAGAACTATAAATAAACAGATAAGCACTAATAAACAAGCAATAAGCAATAAAAAACCTAAAAATGGACTTTAAAAAGAACTTACTAAAGCCCTAGCACAACAAGGGCAATAAATGCTCTCAAAAGCTTATCTATAAGCTCCAGCTTGTTTAAAAACAAGCGGGTAATGACCATAAGCTCTTCCCTTGCTAGCTTATCATCCAAGTGCTTATTTTTTACTTTTGTTGACTTTGTTGATTTTTATTTTTTTTGAAAGTAAACAATAATAAGCTTACAATAAGCTATGAAAGCTTAAATGAGCTTAATAGAAGCTGAATAAGAGCTTATTCAAGCTTATTATTTAATTCTTCTGGAATTTTTCTTGTTTTTTTTTTTTTTGAACTTTTTATTTAAAACAGAAAATGAACAACAATAAACTTAGAATAAGTTATAATAAGCTTATGTGAGCTTAAAAGGAAAGCAAGAAGAGCTTATGAAAGTTTATTTAACCATTAACAAACATTATTTAAAAGCTTGAAATGACATAAATTTAAAAGCAAGATGAGTTTTTATTAAAATAAAAAGTTGAATTACAATACTTCAAATGAAATAAGACATAAATTAAAGGAAAGTTACAATAAGTTAAAAATAACACTAAGACTACATGGCTGAAAATGTGAGTGAGGAGCTCTTTATATAGCCTTCAAGTTGAGGAGGACTATAGGGTTTGGGAAGG
>CM040246.1:164540584-164601823 GCA_022545495.1 Chrysanthemum lavandulifolium
TTTACTTCTTAATGGTTAATTTTCTTTGAAAAAGTGCTTGGCGAGCATGACTAAAGAGGAACCACCTATGTAAATGTTGAAGTTTGCAGCTCGTGAAGCTTTGGACTTTAGCTTTTACAACATTTATGAATTTGGATATGGACACATGGATTGTATAGTGTCGGGAGGTGTTAAGTGTTTGAAAACTTGTGTGTATTTTATCTTGGTATTCAAATGGGTTGAAGGGTTCATTATTAGAACACCATGATTCTCGAATATTTGAGCGTGTAATTTACTAAGATGGAAATTCAATCCTCGGGACATTTTCGTTTATGCACATGTTTTGTTTAATGTTTGGTTTTCATGCAAAGAAGTGAACTAAATTTGGGAGGATTGTTGGAAAATTTAGTGCACTTGTGGGATTAGTTCATACCTTGTAATGGGTTAGGATGTGCAGTGTACACCCATAAGGTCCATGAACACCTCGACTCTTATAGTGGTTTGTATTGGTAGTACTAGTAGAAAATGCGCTTGTGGAAAATCTTGCTTGTGGAAAATCTTGCTTGTGGTTTCCAGCGATAGCGATGTTTCAGCGATAGCGATGTTCCGCTGGCGATGTTTCCAGCGAGCGGTGTTTCCGCTCAAATCTTGTAAGTCTTGCTAGAGGTATGAAAATCGCTAGTGTTAAAGTCTTGCTAAATGGCGGTTACAAGCGCTTAATGACCACGTTTAATTGGTCATGTAACCACTCCGACTATAATGGGGATAATTAATGGCCGATTAATCCTCGTAATTCCATTTGAGCAGTGAGAGTAATGTCTATAAATAGGATATCGATTATGCATGAAGGCACACGAAAACCATTAACACTCATTAGCGCAGGGGTTATAGAATTGTGCCTAATTCCATAAGCGCATTTAAGTCTTATCCCAGTAGATATTCGTATGCTTAAGGCGTTAGGGTCGAATAGTTTACTTTGGAAAGTGATCACACGATTCAAGTGATGTCAAATGTGGCACCTAGTGGTATTTGTTTCACGACTTATTGTTGTTTCTGGCGGACGTTGATTATCTAACCTGCTCTTTGGGCTCACCACACCAACATCATAATCTATCAAGTGCAAGTGCTAACAGGTAAACCAACCAAACAATGGGCCAAGTTTTTTCTAGATTGGGCTGTAAGGCCAAATACTTAAAGACGCAAAGAGTTTAATTTTTAATCAATACTATCTTAACATGCAAGCTTGTCAAATTTGAGTCTTAAGTTTCGTTAAAAAAAATCTTATGCCGAATAATTGAAGGAGTAACGTGCATACGCTAAACATTTTTATCTTGGCTAAACTTCTATCTTCTATTTCTTTGTATAATCAGAAAGAAACTCAACAAATATACATAATTGATGCATTCGATTCTCTTGAGACTCTTTAGTCTTTATACACGTATACGGTATACACTATACAATATACTAATGCCATTGCTTGTCTTTATTTCTCCGTGTACTCCAAGTTCACGCATAACTTCTACTCGTTTTCTAATCCGATATCATTGTTAAACTAAACAAGCACAAAGAAAAATCATAACCGATTTAAACTACATATACATTGGATATAGAACATATCTAACAATGAACAAATTCAAGACTTAAGAAGTTAAAAATGCTAAAAAGTAGAATCTTCTCCACCCTTTGAATGCATTGGTCAATAGATAGAGTTAAAAGCAACTCTTTTATGTTTGTTTGATACGGCTTTAAGATTTCAAAAACTTCGTTGAGTTTCTTTAAACTAATGATTTTTTGGTTGCTTTTGGTTCAAATTAAGATGTTTATGAAAGCGTGATCAAAATTGCATACTTTGAATAATACATGTCCCAATAATGTGTAGCTCTTTTTTGCCTTTCCATTAAATAAAGAGGAAAATTCATGATACCCCACTTTAAAACCGCATCTTCATTATGAAAGTTTGAGCTGGGTCAAATACTTTTTTAATGTCTCGATATATTTTTATGGAAAAATGATATAACCTTCCTAACTTTAATTTTTCCTACAAATCTTCTTAACCAAATGCTGTAACATGTAGAATGGAGAAGATAGATATGAAGTCCAAATGTCACAATCTTGTTATTAGGAAAAGGATATAGGCATATATTAAAAGGGCATAGCAATGCTCATTGTTAAATTATGAATTAAAGAACAAGACGTGTGTAACAACAGTATATCAAAAACATCCAAGTATCCCAACTAATAAGATATAAGCTTAAGTTATAAAATCATATGTGGTAGTGTGATACACAATTACAGATAAATGTGCTATTTTGGCTCAAAACAAGCTATAAACTATGAGTGACGATATGAATGACTGATGATTAAATTTATGCTTAAATAATTTATCATGTGACACGTGTAGTATAAATTTTCTTTTATAATCCTTAGTACTAGAGGTGCAAATGTACCGGTTAAAATTGGTTTTCGGGTTTTAAAAAACCGGCTAGAAAAACACCGGTTTCTTAAATAACCGGTTTTTGGTTAGACCGGTTTTAAAAAATCAGAGGGGGGCCGGTTATTTACCGGTTAAAACCAGTTTTCTAACCGGTTATTTTGAAAAAACCGGTTTTAACCGGTTATATAACTGGTCTCTCTAAACCGAAAACATGTCTAACCGGTTTGGTTAGAAAAACCGGTCCGGTTATTATATAACCGGTTTTTTTCCAAAACCGGTTTCGGTTATTTGGCCGATTAAAAAAAAACGGTTTTGGTTTTGCATCTCTAATCCTTACTATTGAATATTGATATTGTCATGTGTCATTATCTTAAGTTAGACATATCTTTAGGCTAATGCTAATGGTAACTATAATTTTTTTGGTCATTTATTGCCATTTTAGCGTAACTCGGTTTTTTATAAAAATTACACCTCAATCGATTTCTTTATATAAGGCGACCAATTGCACAACAACGTATCTACAAAATAAATAAACAAAAAAACTACACGCATAAACAAAATGAAAATTGTGGTTAGGCAGACAACCATAACTTTGAAAAAGTTGAGAGACAACTTGATCATGCTCGGTTGAGCTAGGGGAGGAAATGCGGTCACATGTTTGATTGATTAGATGTTCGCCCTTCCATTAGCATTAGTCTTAGACATGAATTTTAGTCATGCACTGGTTTTGAAGTACTCGTAGAAATTTTGTATCCATCTTTAGAAAAGAGTCTGCCCGGAACTAACAAATATTTTGAGAAATATGCAGTAAATTAACAATCTTTTTAGTACTTTCAGTAGAATCTGATACAGACGATTAAATAAAGGGTGAGTTATCGCACCTCTCATAGGGAGGGTTTCTGATGATTAGACTGTCGTCGGTTTATACGGTGTGCGTCGCGGGTTACCAATTTGTCAAACATCTATGATGTGTGATATAGTGAGGTTCTTATATCACATTCTAGGTAAAATTTATGTGGCAAGTTATCCACACCTTCCTATAGGGAGGGTTTGCGATGATTTGACGCGTTAACAGAATTCTACTGGATCGTCGCGGGTTCGCGATTGGACCAAAGCATACATGATTTGTGATATTGAGAGGATTCTTATAACACATCCTAAAATTTATTTGGAATATGCAAATGGGTCCTAACTTTCATGTAGCCCATGATCATCATTAATCATATCTGCTTGTCGACTTGCTACATATACACGCCACACATTGAGATGTTTTGTGACAAAAAAGTTAAATATTGGTAACGTTTATATATCATTACTTCATGATAGAAAAATAAACTTTTCCTCAAAATTTTCAAAATGGTCGATGTTTGAAACTTAATCCTGATTATAAGTTTATGTCCGAATATTATATGTATATAGTTATATTACATTATCGACACTTTCGCATAAAGCGATGATTTATAGCGTCAAATAATTATATTTCGAAATTGTTATTTTGGTTCGATCCTTGATGCAATTTTTTTTTTTTTTTTAATTAATATAGTGTGTGTTCTTGAAAAATTGTTAGGTTTTGAATTAATCAAGCATAAGGTATATTAAGAGGTACTTAGGGGTAATTTAGGCAAACTACATTAATCAAAGTCTTTAGATTTCAAGATTCAATACTTCATGGAAACATATACACTCTTTATAAGTAGTAGAAGCGGATACCCGTGAATAACGGTGAAAATTTAAAACGTTAAATAATTGTTGTTGCAAAATTGTGAATATATTTCGTGTATCATATATATATATATATATATATATATATATATATATATATATATATATATATATATATATATATATATATATAATACTTTCAACTTATAAGTACTTATAAAAAATATATATATATGGATGTAAAATTGTATCTATTTTACATTTATTGGGCCTCCAAGAATAATGCTTGGTATTTTTATTTCTAACGGGCCTCGTGGGTTGTTTCTCTCTTGCCTACCCGAACCGCCTCTATTCATCTTCACTCACAAAACACGCTTATCTTTTAGATCCGACCGGGCGTGACTCTCGAGAAATATCCGGCGAGTTGAGGCTCCGAAAGGGTAGAAATTCCTCCTTGCTACAGGCGATTGTGAGAGGGGAACTGTTCGAATCAACAGTGTTGATTATTTTATGTTGGATTTGTGGATGACCTCTTGCCACTTGTTCCCTGCTACAGTTCATGCTATTTTTCCTCCACATCTTTTTTTGGCTTCGTATATTGTGTGATTGTTGTGCCTGAAGTTAGGTAGATCAATTATTTGTGTTGAAAAAAAAAAAAAAACTCGCTCTTTGCACCGTTTGATGCTAGGTTTGATGTTTTTTCTTTTTTTTGGCTTCGTATATTTTGTGATTGTTGTGGCTGAAGTTAGGTAGATCAATTATTTGTGTTGGAAAAAAAAAAAAAAAACTCGCTCTTTGCGCTGTTTGATGCTAGGTTTGATGTATTTTCTTTTAGTTTTTTTGCTGTTTTTGTCGAGGTTTGTGCTGTTTTTTGTTATTTTTTGCGATTGAGTTGGCTGGTTGTTGCTGGGTTAGGTAAACGATTATTAGCCTGCTTTATGTTAGTTCCTTTTATTGTAGGTTTGTTATTTTAGTTGTTACTGTATTAGGCTGCTTTATGTTAGTTTCTTTGATTCTAGGTTTGTTATGTTTGGTTGTTAGGGTCGTTGAATCTTGATATGTAGATTTGTGGGTGCATTTTGGTTTAATGGGTCTTTGTAGTTGAGTGCTATCTTCATTGAATGCTTTCTACCTTTTTGTTGCTTGCTTCTCTTAGCTTCCACCTTTTGTTATCTTACGTGTTTCCAAAATATGGATTCAAAACTATACCTGCCTCTCAAAACATTTGCGTGTGGTCATGTGAGAACCTCATACAAACCAATGTTGTAAATATGCATGAGTTTACTGGACATCGAATGCGTGAGGTCATTGCATCCGTTGTGTCTACCTGTGAAGTGTATGCGTCTCGGTCTTTAGTTGCACCAAACCATTGCTGTGGCACGGTTAGGCTGGCTATTTTGTTATTTGTTGTCTATAGACTTACACTTATTGTTATGTTTATTCTCAAAACATTCATACACTTATGTAGTTTTTTCGTATGCAGGTGTTGTTCAGTACCGGCTCATGCGCAATACGGACTAACAGATGCATTTATATTATAGTGGTCATACATGGGTGGGCTATGCACCAGTGGGTGTTTTGTTGGGGGTGAATGTCAATACCGCAGGCAATTTGGAGGCGCATTTGCCAAAAGCTCCTTTATATTCCTGTTCCTGATTCCTGATTGTAACTATATTGCGTTTATTGGGCCTCTCAGGAATAGTAACGTGGGTTTTTTTAATTTTTAACGGCCCCGTGGTTATTGGTGATCTTTGTGGCGGGTAGGCTTTCTAATTTGGCGACCATGTGATCATCTGTGTCTTGGTGGCTGTGATGGCCATTTCACAGTGAGTAATCTTTGTGCAGAGCGATCAGCGCGTTCATTTGTCTCTATCCTGGTGGAGCGCGGCTGTCGAAAACATGCATTCCAATAATGCGGCTTGCAAATACAAAGAAGGGTCAATGAATGTTGCTTTATCATGATAGATGGTTGCTGTTTGTCTTCCTTTTTGAAGCCTGTGATGAATTGGGATCTATTCGGTAAATATGAGATGTCCCGTATCTTGGCAGGGTAATAGTGGCATGTTGCAGCCATGGCGGGTCTATCCTTTTTGCCTGAATATTTGCCCATCTGAGCCACCTGTTCAGCGACATCTCCACTTCTGTGGTCAAACCCATTGTTGCTGTTGACCGTTGAGCTTCATTAGCTGCAGTTGCCAAGGATAAATATTACTTTATCATGATAGATGGTTGTTGTTTGTGTTCCTTTTTTAAGGATGTGATGAATTGGGATCTATTCGGTAAATATGAGATGTCCCGTATCTTGGCGAGGTAATATGACTGTTGCGGTCGAGGCGGGTCTATCCTTTTGCACGAATATTTGCCCATCCCGAGCCACCTTTATTGTTGACATCCCACACGTGGTCAAACCCATTGTCTTTATTGACCGTTGAGCTTCATTAGCTGCGGTTGCCAAGGATAAAATTGTTGTTGGCTAGGTTCGTTGTTCTTGCTGTTTATGTTTACTTTGTGAGGTCAAATGGTTTATAGCAATCAGGGTTTGGGTTTGCTTTAGTTTTTTTTGTTTTGCGAAATTACCTTTGGTGTTTTCCACTTTGTTTGATCTTTGTGTTTAATTTGTGAGGTTAAGTGTTTTATACTGATCAGGGTTTGCATTTGGTTAAGGGTTTTAAATTTCTCAAATTATTTTTGTCGTTTTACATTTTAAAGTTTCCCTATTAATTTAATGATGATGATATTAACTCTTCTTTTGATAGTCATTGCCCATTTAATCTATGTAAAAAAAAGGTAGGCCATCTGCTAAATATGTGACTTGCTAGCATCAGTTGATGTAAGCAGGAACTATGTGTAGGACAAGTTGTATGTGAAAACTACTTGCATCAGTTGGTGTGTAGATTCGTTGCATCATTTCGCATGTAAATGTAGAAACACCTTAACTATGTATGTACGTTTACATCCATGCATTATAGAACACACCACGTTTGTGTTCCTTTTTCTCAGGCTATGATGATTTAGGATTTCTTTGGCAAACATGAGATGGCCCGTATCTTGGTAGGCTGACATTCAATTATTGGACCATGGTCTATCCTCTTTGTTTGAAAATTTGCCCATCGAGCTACGTGCCCAACGACATGTACAATTTTGTCTTGAAACTGATTGTCGCCTCTTCAGTGTTAAACTTAAGCGCTTGCATGTGCGGAGAAAAAGAAGGCACTGTATGCGATTGAGTACCCTCACAAAATCTGCTTATAGTGGTACTAGCATCTTCTTTCCATCTGTTACCTTATTACATATGCTCTTTTTTTGTTCTCGCTGCAGTCGCAGTTACTGAAATAAGAATATGTGTGTCATTACAGGGTTTTCATGTTTTGTTGGTTGAAGACAATGGAAAAGATGTGCAACGCATTCTTTTTGAAATGGTGTAACTTTTCTCTGTCTTTTACACAAAGTTTATAGCAGATGCGACAAGCGCTCTAAAAAGGTTTCAAATTTAAGATGCTTATACAACTATGTATTACACTTTCTATTTTCTTTATCATCGGACACACCACATTTGTGTTGCTTTTTCTCAGACTATGATGAATTGGGATTTCTTTGGCAAACATGAGATGACCCGTATCTTGGCGGGCGACATTCAACTATTGCGACCATGGCGGGCCTATCCTCTTTGTTTGAAAATTTGCCCATCGAGCCACGTGCCCATCAACATGTGCTGGTTTGTCTTGAAACTCAGCGTCCCTCTTGATGTTAAACTTAGGTGCTTACGTCTGCGGAGAAAAAGAAAGGTTGTATGCAATTGAGTACTCCCTTACAGAATGCTTATAGTGGTGCTAGCGTCTTCTTTCCATCCGGTACCTCATTACATATGCTCCTTTTTTTGTTCTCATTTGCATTTGCAGTTACTAAAATAAGAATCGTGTGTGATTACGGGGTTTTCATGTTTTGTTGGTGAAGACAATTGAAAAGATGTGCGACGCATTCTTTTTAAATGATGTCACTTTTCTCATCTTTTACACCAAGTTTATAGCAGATGTGAAGAGTGCTGAAAAAAGGTTTGCAATTTAAGATGCTTATACAACTATGTATTATACTTTTTTTTTATCATCGGTCACTGATACAATGATTTCTATTTCACCATGTCTGCTAATCAACAGCCTTATTGTAAGAGATCGCAAATTCCACCGCCAGTAGAGCCAACTACTTATGGAACGGATCATAAACTTACAAGATCGATCAAACGCTGCATGGCTAGAACATCAACATGGTAGGACAAGAACGTACAATAAATATCAAATGCAGGTATGTTTCACCAATATTAATATGCTCCATAAAACTTAAATTAATCAGCCAGTAAAAACTATGGAAAAAACAAAAAAAAAAAAACAAAAAAAAAAACGAAAAAAAAAGAGAAGTGTTCAAATATCCAAAAGCAGAAATATTAGTAAGTGTTAGTCAGCATGCCCAAACACCCACACCCATCTAGAATATTGTCTGCACCCAAAATACATTTCAAAAACACCAAAACTAGACACATCAATACACCATCCATATAAGCTTCTCAATGAATGACAAAAGCTCCTGTGCTTGGTTCCGCTTCTTCGCGGCATTCACCAGAATACCCTCAGCTTCATTCAAATCCTCAGTTTGCAGCTTGCTAAGCTCCAAGATACTCTGCACACAAGAATCGAATGGATACAAAATCTCCAACTCTCAAATCACGTAGTCTCTCGCAGCCACACGATCCCTAATTTCTTGAACTTTTTTCATCAATTCTTCTTCATCTGCCATGCTCGCAGCTACCTCTCTTTGAAATTGAACAATCATCATATCCCTTACAAGGTTAGATCCAGCAACTGCAGCAAGCTCATCACAAAAAGGCGTTGGTGTATTCATCATTTCTTTTTTCGTGGTTTTTCCCTTTTTTTATCCTCTCAAATACACTCTCTTTCCTATATGTGTGTTTTAAAGGACAACTTTACTTTAAACTATTATTGCTATAGTGTGAAGGTGTATCAGTTATAAAGGTATTTGATTTGACTACATTAGGCAGCCTTTCGCATGCTCATTACTGTTTTCAAATGACCTTCCATAAAACACAGGTCTGATTTTATTTTCTTTTTTTTTAAAAAAAAAAAAAGAGGAAACCATCAAATAAGATTTAAAAAAAAATTGATTCATATATCGAAAAAACAAAAATGATGCTCACAAAATTTAACCATTGTACATGCGAGAATGAAAGCTAACATATCTTAAATGCGTGTCAGTAACGTCTTAAGCATTTCTTTACTTACAATCCAGCTTTGTTGATTGAATGGCATGTCAAACATAGGGTCATTTGTGCAATTTACAGATCATCCTAAATCTGACATGTCATTCAATCGACAAACCTGAATTGCAACTGAAGAAACAATATGAAACAAGCTGCTTGGACTTGCATGCATTGAGACCCTGAAAACAGTTATGTTCTGGCAATGAACACAAATGTCGCCCTCATGCATACCATTACCCTGTAATTTACAAAAGTGACGATGCTTACCGGTTCATGAGGGTGAAGTTGTTTTCCCATCACATGTTAACTTTATTTCATTATTGTTTTTCTAATTGTGTCTGCCTTTTTTAAGATTCATAAACACACTTTCCATCGTGCTATGAATATGAATGAATGTTCGCCAACCAACACCACTCGCATTGGTTCTAAAGCTGAGGCTGCTGAGATTTTTTAGTTGCCTGAGGATGCTCGCGCCTGGAACGCTATTGCACATAGGCTGCCTTATCGCATAGCAAGATCTTTGAATGCTGCGGTGAGTAATCTACCTTCAAAATTTGATCATACTGCTGACCATGGTTCATAAGCGCATTGTCATAATTCTTTTCAGTGTCTACTTATCACCAACTGCCGCGACATTTTAACATGCATTTTTTGACACCCAACCTTTATTTAAAGGATTAACCGTTTTCCGAACTTTAAAAATTGTACAGTACTTTAACCAATAAACTATAATACACATCCAGTCTCATAATTGTTTTGTTAATTGATAACACATATTGATATTAAATTTGATCGCCAAAACGGTCCTTGCTAATAATAGTTTATCCTCGCCTTATTGTCACTAACCTTCTGCATACATAATTTACAGCACATATAAGTCTTGCAATGATAAAAAAAACATAAAGAATTTATAGTAAAAAAATGTTTGGTGCCCCATAAAAGGAAGTTGCACTTGCCTCTACACATTATCCAAATAAAACACAATTGACTCAGTCATATCAAGCTTTTCTCCACCACATAAGAAAACACACATATGCAAAATTGCTAGACCACAAACAAAGGTAACTTTTATTCATATTCGACATAAGTTACAACCATACCACCAAAGATTAACAACACCCTGTTAATCTAAGACATAACACCATACCATTAAACATAAAGACCATCAAACAAGCCATCACAGACACACAGAGGATGCTACCCTAATCATGCAACTCCATTGTAAACACATGGCGCCTTTTCTCGATGCGCGCTTCCCTAGCCAAATCAAGGACACGAATCGTAGCGAGAATCGATGGTCCACATCACCGTGCCTCCTCCAAACATTCAACGGCGTCACTGCGACATCATCATCACCACTTAACCGGCGTCCCTCCTGCAACAATTCGGTCCACGCTCCCAGTCGGGCGAACATCATCACATTTCTCTCCAGCGGCATGATGAACCCTCATTTTCACCTTGCTCCTATAAAAACAGAAACTTAAAGGCGTTGTGGACCTCATTGGAGCCACATGCTTCTTTGAGTTGGTTCAAGTTTGGGGTATGAGCCATTTTCTTTACAAATTTAAAAAAAAAAAACTCACAAGGTGCAAAGGTAGCTATGTCAAGCTACAAAAAAAGCACCTTATATAGGCAGATAAAAAACTGTAGCAGCAGTTTAGTGTAACCAAACTGGTACAGTATACCATTACTTATCATTCCAATAAAATATTCCCAAACAACCCAGCATAGAACTTAGGGTGACCTAGAGGCATCTTTAAACACTTCATGAAGCAACCACTGATCTAAGATTTTCCAACAAACATTGGCTAAGTAGACAATAATCTAAAAAGCTGCGACATGAATTCCAACAACAAAAAGGTTGCTCTGTCATTTCAATCTTTATATCCAAGCGCACATCCTAACTTTTATTATTTCATTTTATCTGCGAAATGATCTACATTTCAAGCAAACCATTCAAACTTCGGAAGGCCCCGATCTTCCTATGCAATGGAAAGCCTACTTTCCGTAAGCGACACTGGTCGATTCTAAAAAATAAGGCGTGGGAACCTCAAAACTTCACGCATTTCGGGTGGCTACTACGGTGAGTGGCTTTTATCTATAACACAGGTCTGCTGCTGCCATTAATCACTAAATGCATTTTTATACTTCCTTTTGTATATGGCTATGACCAAAATTCATGAGATTTTGTGATACTTACTTATGGATTTCAATACATGTTTTGCTAATTAGACTTTTAATATTTTGCATGTCATGACGAACGACGTATGTTCTACTGCATCAATAATAAGGTTTGTTCTCTGTTACATGCTACTTGATGCTTCATTTTTATAGGCCGGTTAGATAAAATCAGGTTTCTAAGAATGGCGGTGTTTATGTGCCAGCACGAGAATGACTCTATCCCAGTTTCTCACCATCGCTTGACAACCAAGTGGCATCAATTTAAAAGTTAAAATGAGCAAAAGCAGAGGGGCCATAGATGTATTAAAGTAGCCATTGTTGCAGTTTATGGCATTAACAACACACGACGATGCTTACGTGTTTATACACCCATCTTAATATTGTTGTTACACTTATATTTGTGGCCTCCAACTAAAACCATTATGGTTGTAAAATCTGATTTAGAATTCTGAATTTGTCTTCAGGTTTTGGTTTATTTTAAATGCAGACTTTATACAAAGCAATGGAAATCATCTAGGAAACGTCAACATTGCTAACATTGCAATTAAGGTGATCACTACCACCACTCACATGTGCCAGCTGTTGTTTTTAGTAAAATAAAAAACTATAGTTCACTGTTTTTTTCTTCACCCATAGGCTGCACATCTATGCATGTTCCAGTGTCAAAATATGCTGACACAAAAAACTGAAATATTAAATGTATGTTCTCTGCTTTGGTGACATGAACAGCCTGCATATTGACTACTTTAATCAAGTATGCAGCTTTTGAGACTCACACATTGCCTACACACATTCCACTCATAAACCACATTTTCATTTAAAATTCCAGCTATAAAAAACATCTCCACCAAACATTGATTCACCAAACAATAATCTAAAAGGAACCACAGCATGGATTGTGGCAGCAAAAAGGGTTTTTCTTTTTTATCAGAATCTTGATATAAAAAAGACATGGCATTACCAGATATGCTGACTGTTTCAATTTTTTTATGTGAAGAGACCATGCACAATTCAAGCACAAGCTCAGAAACTGATGACCTTCCTAGCCCATGGAGCAGCTACTTTCTGCCTGGTTATTGCGGCTCAGGATCCAAAAAAGAAGATGTTAGGAGGGTTAAACTTGCAAAGAAGCTTGCCAAAATAATCGATGCCACCATGGACTAAAGCGCAAGCATTGCAAAGGAAGCTTCTAAAGAGATAGGTATTAAGCCATTTGCCAAAGATGGGTCAAAAGAAAAAGGGTAAAAAAAATAGGCGTTACTCAAATATGATGTGTGTTGGTCGTTTCTCAGTGGCTTAAATGCCTTTGAATAAAAGTATGTGTTTAGTGCAATAACTATTGTGGTTCTAATTTGCTTATTGTGAACTCGATCAAGCATTGATAATATTGCCTGTCGTGGCCATGTTTGTGGACAGTTTTTGGCCTGCACATTGTTGCAGGAACTATCCTTCCAATGTTATGACGTTGCTGCTGGAGAAATGGCTGCAGAAACTTTGTATTTTTTGTGGTGAAACTCAAACAAAAAACATAGCGTGTTTGCATAGCAAGATGGTCCTATTTTGTGGTATGAGATAGTATACAAAACTTCTACTCTTATACAAATAAGCACATGTGAGTCTGATGTATGGTTTACAAAGTCGGACGAGATTATTATGCTACAGTTTCTTGCAAAAGCTATCCTTGCGCTCTTATTACTTTCACCGTTCCCATGCTCGAGAAAATGTATAACTTGCTAGCATGCATAGGCTGCTTGCATCAGGTGGTGTGTAAACTGCTTGCATCATTTGGCATGTCAATGTAGAAACACCTTAGCCACCTATGTGCATTTATAGCCATGTTTCATAGAACATACCGCGGCAACGCGCGGGCACAATCCCTCGTATTTTTACTATCTATCAAGAGTAAATGATATTTTTCGAAAATGCTTAAAATTGTATATTTTGTAGTGGGCTATTATATTCTTAATTCAAAATGGTAAATTTACCACTAAATTAAGATTTTAAATATTGTTTAATCCTTAGATTTTTATCATTTTTTTGTCTCTAATCCATAGATTTTGTTTTTCCGATGACTATAAATTAAACTTGTAAGTTTTGCTTAAAAAATTAAAATTACAATTTCACAAATATAATTATTTGTCACTATCATCGTCATTTTCCGCATATATCCGTATAGTAATATTGAAAGAGTATGGGTATATTAAAAATTTGTTGGTCCACACTTTAAGAGTTTTAAAACAAATGTGTTTCTAGAGATTTTACTATAAAATAACATTAGATCAATACATAATGAAACCTCGCCTATATTACGTTTATTAATGATATTTATAGTCACAATCACACGAAAAATAATAGAACCCTTAATACTATATTTGATGCAGTACAAAGTTTGCATCCATATAAACCTTCATATTCAAGCAAGGATTATTTATAATGTGAAGGAATAGTCTTTTAGAATCTAAACAACAGGTCTACAATTATATACAGTAAATAAATATTTAATGACGATTCAGTTCGTATTAAGAATTTGTGTAAGTATATATATAAACGATACTTTATTTTAAGAAAAAAGTCAGAAGGCTCATTGATGAACCAAATAATGAAACTTTTCAGTGCAAAAGGAAGCACTCTCGGGTCCCCTACTCCCATTCTCGCAATCTCGCGTGCTTATTTCTCTACATATACATATGTTTTTTTATTTGAATGTTTTGGCACTTGAATCTAAATTTAAATTTAAATTTGGTAGCTACTATGCTTCTGTCAATACTTTACATAAGTACGTATATATTGTTTGGATATGAATAACTCATTGGACAAATGTCACAAAATCAACGCATATTTTGATTAAATTGTTGTAAAAATCACTGTATAATATTGCTTGTCGATTAAGCCACTCAGTTATGTATTAACCGTTGAAAAGCCTTTGTGGCGGTTTTAAATTATCTTTTAAGCTGAAATGGATTGATTACGTTGTCGTGGCAGTCTCATTTGACTTCGTTTTTGCATTTGTATGACTCCAATTAATATGCATTATCGATAAAAATGTCAAATAAGTTTGTAAGATCAACGAATTCAATTACTTTAACCAAAACAATCAGTCAAACCATTCAAAAAGCTAAAAGAAAATTGTATATATATATCCAACTTACACTACTAATTGCATATATATCATTTCCAAACCTTCGTAACTAAATATATAGCATTTCTAAACTTTCGTAATTGCATATATATCATATATAAACCTTTAATTGTCATATATATTAAAATAATTATTTAATATAATTTTAAACTTTAAACTGTGGCAAGTATACTCTTAAAAATAGCAACAATAACATTTTTTTAAGGTTACCATGTCCTGTGATTCAAAATGAACTAGATGAACAAAAATAATATATATAGATAACAAAAACAATATGTAATAGATAACATTTTTTCAAGGTTATCCCGTATATAATATGAATACACGAAACAAACTCAATATAGATATTTTATTGTTATATATGTATAATAGATAAAGTATGTTTACAATAGAATGATACCATCAACGAGTTTATATATAAAGAAAAAATAATTTAAAGAAAGTTTTATTTTATAATTATAGTTGTCATGTATTTCTGGGTTGTAAAGTTATATTAAACGAGTTATTTAGACCCGTGCGATGCACACATGTTGTATCTAATTGTTCATTGTATTATGTTGCGCGTTGCTGCGGGGAGCATTGTGTCCATGCTTAGAAGTGTACGCTTACAAAATGTTTAGCTAAAAAGTTTAATACACAAGGGCACTTGCAACTTATATGATGCTTTAATGGGTAGACATGACTTTAATTACCTCACTCTAACATGAAATATAACCTTTGAAACTAAGTTCTAGTCTGTTGACTCATGACTGTTGCTAAAGTAAGATATATTGGTAGAAGATTTCTCAGGCTATTCCATACCATGATAGCAATATTAAGATGTAGTGATATAGTGATAAATTTATCAAATGTCAAACATAACAATAATATTAAGTTTTTCTTTACCAACAATAAGGCAATAACTAAATGGTTTTCAATTAATAACCATATAGTGTTCCGCATCATTCACTTCTACATACACACATGCTCTATTAGCCGCGCTCATTCATGGCAATGCTACACGGGTCAGGTCAAGATGAACCAAAGAAATGTTGTAACAATAACATAGATTGAAGTAATTATGCCTTTAAGAGTCATGACATTACTCTAGAAGCCTTTGTTGCTTGCACCAACCAATGTAGCTTACAACATCAGATGCTGCAAGAATATATGGCCTTGAATCAACACTTCACTAACACTATTATTTTACAAAACCTAAAACAAAAGAGTAAATAAGTACATTTCATACTAGGAAAAAAAAGATGAAAACATAAGTTTTTAGACCAAAGTGAGTGACATATCGGATATATACATGGTATTTTCTTATAGAAAAATTGTATATACTTGCGGTTAGAAGGCATTCATTAGCGATATAAATTGAGCTAAAGTTTCATAAAAACTGTTAATACAAATAAGCCATAAAAACGTTTATTTATATTTTACGATATTCTAATGTTTTGTCGATAACAAACGTAAAATCATTTTAACGAAACAAATAAAATACGTAAAAGGTTCGAGCCAATAGTTTACTAAACATATTAAAACTATATCAAAACATGTTTATTAAATAAGTTATATAAAACCAACGACATTTTTATAAAATACTAACAAGTAATATTGTTTATATCTTATAAAAATGCATATGTATAACAACTAGTGTTTATATTTTATAGAAATGTATATGTACTTTTTATACGTTGTAATGGGTAAAGTAATGGGTAAAAACCAAAGTCCATAACCCATGACCCATTGACTGGATACAATGAATGTTGTTGGGTAAAAACCAAAGTCCATAATCCATACCCATGGAGCATGATCCATAACCCATGCCCCGTTGCATGACATCATGCATGAAGTCATGTTAGATATTATCCATGATCCATGACCCAAAGTCCATGACCCAAAGTCCATGACCCAAGATCCATAACCCAATGACTAGGAACATTGTATCTTGTTGGGTATCAATAATCCATTACCTATAACCCATGGTCCATAACCCATAACCCATAACCCGGTTTGCAACCCGAAATCCGGACTAAACTGACCCAGTAGCCGGATCCCTCTAGGGAGGGATCTGTGGGAACCGTGGGACAGTAGACATGTTTTATCTATAAATAGTGAGCCATTTCTCTTTTGCTCACCACCACTCTTAGATATACTTTCTCCCAGTATTCTAACATCTCTAACCACTGATCCAAAGGATCATTTTATGTAGTTTTATGTTTGTGTGATTCTCTAAGTTCCTCTTAAAGGCGAGATCACCACCTCTTGAAGACGTGCAAGCTCAAGTCATGAGTTGCTAAGCTTCGTCATCATCAAGACCAATGAAGTTCATCTTGTTGATAGTTCTTTCCTCCCTCCATAGAAGTGTTGTGTTGAAGGCATTAGTGAAAGGTGCCGAAGGGTCGTGTTGAAGGCATTAGTGAAAGGTGCCAAAGGTGTACATTTGATATGGTGCATCGATGTACAAGTTAGATAGTTTGGGTTAAAGGATGTTCATATCCTTCTAGTGTTGTAACAAGGAGTGTGTCTTCTTTGGGGTCGTTGTGTTGTGGTGTAGTGTTGGGTAGTAGTTCCTCCTTTGTAATGGAACTCGGTATCTAGCCTTGTACCGGATAAAGTGTAGGTGGCGTTGTGATAGGTTTGGGTCTACCTCGTGGAAGAACTCAGTGTCTAGCCTTGTACCGGATAAAGAGTAGGCGACGTTGTGAAGGATCCTCCGCCACATTAAGGAGCTTGTGTTGTGTAGTGCTTACAAAATCTCGAGTGGGGTACTCGGGGAGTGGAGTAGGGCAAGGAAGGTGTCCTTGTAGCTGAACCACTATAAATGCTCGTGTCGTGGTTTTGTGTTCCTTTAATCTTTATCTTTGCATTACTTACTTATATGCTTATCTATCAATATCCAACACACATACCAAATATTTTGACATAAGTCGATCTAAATATTTTAAAACGAAGTTTTAATTGGTAAAACTATTCAACCCCCTTCTAGTTTTCCACAAAAACTATAAAGTAAAATCAGTTGATTCTATATAGCATTTCCATAAAACATTTGGACTCACCATATTGCCTGGTTTCTCATCGAAAAGCATTAGGCTTAATGCCAAACCAACACAATATATAACAGAAATTGATTTAGGTTATAAGTTAGGCTTAGTAATGGTATACCGCCACAATATTTTCTGGACAATGCAAGATTGAAGTTTAAAACAGGTGTTCGGGTATGCTTAGTGAAGTTTCAGTTGCCTTTTGGGGCTGCTATTTTAACTTGGTTAATAAGAACAACAGAACATGAAATATTTTGGCAAATCTCCCAAGGTTTATTCTTGTTATTGCATTTGCTGAAATGCATTTACTAAACTGCATTCGCAGTAGTCAGCCGTTAATCGTTGTCGGGGTAACACGATGCAAAACTGGAGTCCTCAAATCAATAATATTCACATAAGCTCTTTGGAATAAGTAAATCTTGTGCTTATTCAAAACTTTTTATCAACTAATCATTTATTGTACCAATGTTCCATATTGCAAACTGCTTATTTCACTTTACAACAGGCAAAGAGTAATTTTTTTTCTTCTTCTTTTAAACACCGCAAGTTACTTATATGCATTTAAAGGGTGGTTGGTTTAGCAGTTTTCCCATCTAGTAATGAACAAACGGGCATATTTTTATCACAATGTCAAACACAAAAATCAAAACCGATTCATGACAGCTATATAAAATGCTTATATAAGTCGATAGGTCTCAAAATAAGCCATTGCTTAAACCAAAATCAAATAAGGTTAAACAAACACTCCCTGTTTAATATAGATAAGACGTATAGGATGTTTCAGAGGTGTTTGGGATTGAACATCCAACTGCTTATCTTATTATGTGTTACTTATAGTATTCACCTATTCCAACTTCCCAAGATCTAATCCATCAATGTTCTTCAAAGTAAGATTTGGTGGTAGAAAAAATCAGTTAAAATAAAAATTTAAGCACTCAAGAAACTTATAGCAAAAGGGTTGAACTTATTCGTTGAAATATGAACTTTAGATGCTTTTTATATCAGATTCCCTCCGATCAAGTCTCGGGGTATCAACAGCTTTTCGGCTCGTTTTGTCAGCTGAATAACCACATATTTGTCTTTATACACCTGGCAATCAGGGAAAATATGGAAATTTTAATATGCCATAATTGTGGGAAGACATATAGACTCTTACGTAAAGCTGTAAAAAACGAACACCAGGACCGGTTGAAGCAACCTCCTCGACATTGAAAGTAACCCATGATGGAAGTGTCTAAAAAATTAAGGTGCATCCCATAAACCAAATGATCAAATTTGAAGCATCAACCAAGTAGTGGAAATTAAATTTAACTAAGAGGGTTAGAAGCTAAACCATGATCATTCCAGTTGTTTAGATTTTTGCAATGACGAGAAGTTTAAGGTTATAAACACAGGCCTCGTGATCCTCATAACAAAATTTACACAAACTAACCCTATGATTATGAAGACAAATGATTTGTATAAAGCACATATACATATAAATTTTGATTCAAAGATACATGCATTTACAAAAACAAATAGCTAACACATAAAACATACATAAAATCAAGACTAAAATACACCGTTGGTCCCTATACTTGGCAAGGTGCATCGTTATGGGACAAAACCCGGCCTTTTCATCGCCATAGGTCCAAACCTTGGCCATTAAATGCCAGAATCGTCCCTTGACCAGGATTGGGACAGTCAAACCGATTTCCTTCGAGGGTATTATAGACCATTCACTTTTTTGACCCAACCTAGTTAAAATGTAACCCAACCTTCAACCATGTATGTATCGCTACGACCAAGAGTGAACCCTAAAATACAATCAATGAGACATTCTACCCAAAGCAAAAGAAAAACAATAATGGCGCAAAGCGATAAGGGAAGGCTTTGTTGAGTTCGTTGAGGAAAGCGGCGCCCAAATGAAAAGGGTTTGGGTGTTAAGAAGGAGAAGGAAGAGGATGACATCTTGTTATCAAAGTTTAACGATTTGGGAGAAAGGATTAAAAATTTGGAAATTTTGTTTAAATATCTCAAGGAAAGGAAGGAAAAGAAGGAAAACGATGATAGGGAGAGTTGTGTGTCTAGCTAAGTGTATGTTTAGATGATAGTAAACATTTGTAGTTCTTGAGAACATGAAATCGATGAATAAAATTTTGTGTTCTTATTTAAGTAATTGTGTTTGAAATCGTTTTGCATTTCTTAATAGGTTTGACTTACCCAAGTCATACCACAATAGTAAGTTACAATTTGTTGGCTTTCATAAGTTTGTTTGACTTTGGTAAGTCAAAATTCAAGATGTTACAATACACCATTGTCAATACATTGTTGTTTCTTGCTATAGCGTTTGCGTTTTCAACCCGTGTTTTGAAACCATTGCCTCTAATTTTTACGATCGGGGTGTTTGTTTTGTTGTAACAACTTTTCTTTGAAAAAAGGGGCCGTTTGGTTTAGGCGATACAAGCGGATGTTTGTTGATACATTATGATTTAGTGCTAAAGTATTTGCATTTTCACCACATCTTTTTAAACCATTGCCTTTGCTTTTCTTTGATACAAGGGGTGTTTGGTTTCTTGATTAAAGTTTGGGCGATACAAGGGCTGTTTGGTTTTTGATGAGTGTCTAAATACTCATCATTTTTGTATAATATAAAGCGCAAAATCATCCGAAAACACTCGAGAACGCATCAAAATGATAAAAATATCACAAATCAGTGTTTTATGTGTTTTAAATGCAAAAATATCAAAATCGGATGAAAACGTATCAAATTTGCAAAATTGGCGGTTTTAGTCCTCAAGTTTTAAAAGTTGTCAAATCTAGTCCACGGAATTCAAAAATGTGGAATTTTATCATTCAAGGTCCTTAAAGTATTCTAAGTTGTAAAAAGCGATCCTTGAATGATTCTTTGGTCAATTGGCGAAAGGCCTTAAACTTTGGAAAATTACAAAATTAGTCCTTGGACCTTTAAAATGAATTTTATGCAAAAGTGGTCCATGTACTATTCATTTATGTCATGTTTGGTCCTTGTGAGAAGTTTGAAAAGTTGCAAGATCAGTCCTTGAGGTTTGGATGAATTACACTTTTGGTCCTTGTTGTTATAAGCAACCAAGCGGATCCTTATCACATATCTAGGCCCAAATCCAAGTCCAAAGCAACCGGTGGCCCAAACCCTTGACCCGACCTTTTGTTATTACCACTTGCGGTCGACCAAAGTCAAACAATGAGAAAACCGCCTACCACTGTAGACCTCCTCTCCTTCCTGTATACCCAAACCGGTCATGGTTTCCCACCTTTCTCAACTCCCCTTACTTTGTCCCCCCTCCTCTTCCACTAACACCCAAAACCCATTAATATAAATAAACTGCTCAAAGCGCTCTTGACTTTTGGCGCCAAACTCGATTCGAGGCAAGATTAGTTTTATCCATCCAATGGACGGGAAAGAAATTGGGATTCAATCAGGGAAGTGAGAGAAAGCTTTTGGCTTATAAAAGGAAAAGGAAGAAGCTGTAGAAAGAGTAGTTAGTTTTATTAATTTTTCCTCAATGTCGTTTTTTATTTTAATGTCTTAATTTAGTTTAGAATCTGTAATTTTGTGTTTCTATTATTCAAACTCAAGTTAATTTACCATTGTACTCTGTTTTCAAGTTCCATTTCAAGGTTTCATTTAAATTTAATGTTCAAAATTCCACTGTTGCAAATTTAGTTTTTAAACACCTATGTTTAAGAGTCAAACTGCTTCTTTGAAAGCTTAAACAAGTTTACTTAAGTTATTTATAGCTTTTGAAAAGCTTTTGAATCATTTTCAAGTAAAATTGATCCATGGTCAACAAAAGTCAACAGAAAGCTCAAATTGGAATGGTGATGAATTTGGTTGATGCAGAGGTGATAATGGGTTGAAATAGCATAGGTTAGGTTAGTATTGGGTTTGGTTTTGGTCTGCAAACAATTTGGATACACATGAGTGAGTTTCTCGTTTCCATTTTGAGCCATTTTGCATATTAAGCTTGTATCTGTATTTGTGTTTGATTTTAGTTCCTACTTGCTTCTTTAGTGTTAATTAGGGTATTTAGATTTGGTTTGATCCTTATCACATGTTGGTTCATCGGTTTGCTCGGTTTTAGTCTTGAGTTAGAATAAGGTGTGTTTGAGTGCTCAGCGATAAATCTGTTGTAGAGGCTAGCTAAATGGTTTAAACCTGTTGTTTCATCCTTGTGTACCTTTTTTATGCTCATATCTGTCTTAGTCTAGTGTTTGAAAACACTGAAAGTCAAAATCTGTTTGGAATCTGTCCCATTTGTTTACTGTTGGAGTTTTAGCAAGTCATAATCTGATTTTGTGTTTAAAATTCCATACCCTAGCTAGCAGTAGTGTTATTTCATCAATATAGATCATTATCAGTCCTTAAATCAAGATCAAAGTTGGAAAAAGTCAACTTTTCATTTTTCTTCAAAAGTCAAATGTTGCAAAATCGGTTTTAGCTCAACTAGGAAGAATTTTCAAGAGCTCATCTTTGAGCCAAAATCAGTGAAACTTGTGGCTTTTAAAAGTTCAACTGCTCTAGTTTCTTGTTGTCATTTTTCATAATTTTGTGAATTTTCTAAAAGCTTCAAACAAGCTTGTCTTTAGGGCCTTAGTTGCCTGTTTGAAACTTCGACATAAAGTTGAGTTTTATCACGACTTTTGCATAGCTTGTGGGCTCATCTTGGCTTATCTAGGTCTAATTTTTGGTTTACATACTCTTGGCCAGGTCTAGTTTAGGTTCCAGTTGTTGCATTCCAGTTTCCAGCTTATTCTTGTGCTTATTTTCTTGTTTAAAGTAGGGCACCAAAATCTGTTTTTGCATTTTAGATTATATCACTCAAATCTTGGTAAATTGCAATTCTGTGGCTTTAGCTTGTTGTTTTCTGTTGCAATTAGGTTCTTTTAGCTTATTGTAGCTTCCTTATCAATTTGGTAGCCTTTGGATTCCATTTGCTTAATTAAGTGCTTATTTCAATAAGCACTTGGTCTTCGATTCTATATCTTGCACACAAGCTCATGTTTTCTATTTTCCTTTATTCCTCATATTATTTTAAGCATTTCCTGAAATTTTCAGATTTTTCCAAGTTGATTTGCTATTTTACGCATTTTATTTAGTTTTAAGCATTTTTAAATAGTTTTAAATACAAAAATTAAGAAAAGGTTCAAAAAATAATTTTCAATTTTCTTAAGTTTAGATAAATGTAAAAGCTTAAAAAGTATTTTTCTATAATTTTCTTAGCTTAAAAAGTATTTTCTAGCATTTAATTAGTTTTAAATAGTTTTAAATTAATAATAAATATATAAAAGTCTAAAAATATCTTTTCAGTTTTAAAATTAGTTTTATCATATTTTAGATTTTTCTAAGTTTTAATTTTATTTTCTAGTCTTATTTCATATTTTCTTTTATTTTTGAGTATTATTAAATAGTTTAAAATAGTTTTAATTAATAATAACTAAATAAATAGTTTTAAAAATAATTTTCTTTTTCTATAAATTTTCTTTTATCATTAGGATTGTAAAATGTATTTTCATATTTTAGGATTTATATTGTGTAAGTTTCACGTTTTATTTTGCACGTTTACGTAATTTTATTTAAGCGTACGTTTTGGGTTTTAAACGTTCATCACTTTAAATATAGTGATAGCGTTTATTTAATATCTTTATCTTTTAATTTTCTTAATTTGTATTTAAGTCGCTTTATTTTATAAACTTTTCGGTGGTGTAATATTGATCAAATCCTTTCCGATCACTATCATTAGTGATCATTCTATCGTCTGAATCGGTGTTTGCACACCATTGAGTCTCCGTGGGACTTAACGACCCGGAATTCATTGTATTCTCGATCTTCATTGTATTTGTGTCGGCGGTTTAAGCTTTCACGATTCGGTCATTCACGTGGTCGGCTTGTGTGAGGTAGCTCGATCGTAGTTCGTGGATCAAATTTAGCGCCACGCCGGGAGGCTTTAGCGTGTGTTTAGCCATTTTCGGACTCATTCTTGCACATACCCATCGTTTGTAAAAGTTTTTGTAAAGTTATAAAAATCCAAAAGTTCATTAACACTTTTCCTAAAGTGTTAAAAAGCATAAAAATATTTTCATTTTTGTTTTTATCGTCATGTTTTCAAAATACCAAAAATATTCCTCTTTACCCTCTTACCTTTTGATTCTTCATTTCTTACCCTCTGTTAACCTTTGATTCTTTCTATGTCTTATCCTCACCCTCTTGGTTGTCAATGGTGTGGTGGTCCTCGTAATGGTGGCATTGCCCGGTTGTAGCATGGTGGAATCGGGAAGCGGGTCTGTCTATAACCAAGATCCCTATTCCTACCATAACACGATGATTTATTCCATCGGCTACCTTCGTGAGACTCAGCAGATTTCTTGTTGTGAGTCTTGTGGTGGTTCGCATTCCAGATTCGATTGTCAATCGAAACACGCTTGTCTGAAAGCGGGTTCTGATAATAATTATGACTACAACACATACCACTCACGGCCACATCGGTTGTCTTGTTGTGAGTATGTGGAGGTCCTCACTCTAGCTCGGATTGTCAAGCAGGGAACCCATTTCCTTGCAACAATTACGACTATTCGTTTCAAGACCAACCTCTGATACCAAACTGACCCATTTCCTCAAAATCTTCTCCTTGATATTTTGGATTTAGTGAAAGATTTGAAGGAATCTAAACATCCCCATGATAATCCAAATGAGAAATCCATGGAAGTTTTGCTAGTCAAGAGCGGGTCTGCTAAATTAGATTCCCAATTGCCGCTTGAACAATGCATTGGGAATCAATTGCAAAAGAAAAAGCGGCGGATCTAGCTCTCGATTCGTTTCATTCGATGGCGATGATGATGAAGATATCCTTGATATCCTACAATTTTATAACAGTTCATCAAGTTCATCGATTGAGACTCCTTCCATGATCCATCAGGGAGAAAAGACTATGATGGAATTACTAGCGGAAGAACAAATGGAAAGTATTAAACATATGTATGCTAGTCCGTCTAAACTCCTCGATCCGTTGTTATCACACCGTTGTTCCCACTCACTCTCTAAACATGGGGACGAGCATCTTGACACCTTGTTCTAAAAGGAATCGGACGAATTTATAAAGTCTAGTGTTGAGGACCTTGTCCCGATCCGGGAGAGTCACGAGGGGCTATTGACCATATGTGTGATATCCCTTCCCTCTTGAGTATTCAAATGATCAATTTGAGACTTTCTCGATTTTAGCGATGATTGTAAATCTTATGGAGACATCGAGTATGTTGAGGTATCACTCCACGTCGATCCTCTTCTTGAGGAGTTCACGATGAACTCACTCACATCACTCCACTTTCATCGGAAGTGACGATGATCTCTTTGATTTTGAGGCCGATCTTGGAGAAACTAGAAGTCTCTATACAATGATCATTCACTCATTTCTTATCCATTTCCGACTCTTCCATTCCTTCTCTCACTCGGATGAGGAAGATGACAATTTTGGAAGGAGGTCGATGATTTTCTTAGTGATGAGTCGATTCAGCGAGAATTGACAATACTTACTTTGATTCGGAGGGCGTCCTTTTTCTTGAAAATCATTGATTGAAGAACCGTTTCCAGCTCTCCCTCCCGGAAATTTGTTACAATCACCATAAAGCTTAAAGTTTAAGCTTAAAAATGTCAAAAATGGTGATTTGCTTCTTTCGATGAGGAATGGACATGCATTGTGATGCACATATTTATTCCATTCTTCACAAATGGTGTGGTTGCTCTTTCCCTTTTCTCCTTGGGAATGAGGACACTATTTTGATCCCGCATTTTCATTTATTATTTATGAGCGGTTCTCTCTATATCTCGTCGGTGTGGAACTTTCACGTGCTTGAATGTTTATCCAAACATCTTGAATGAAAGTCCGATGGAGATTGTTTCTTCCACTTTGCTTCCCATGAACCAATGAATTCGGGTCGAGTCGAGCTAGCGACTCGGAAATCAAAACGAGAGCACTCACTATATGGGTTTTCACCCATATTTACATCTTCTTACCTCTTTCTACCACTAAGTGTGGGGTGATGCCCCATGTTATATATATATATATATATATATATATATCTTAAAAAAAAAAAAAAAAAATCTTCTTTCTAAATAATGGCGTAGTATTTCCCTTTACGTTCTTTGTTTTGGCATAACATGCAGGTACTTTGAATATTGAGGGCAATATTCATTTCTAAGTGTGGGGAATTCTCACGAATTTCATGAATTATCTACCCAATTCCCCGTTTTGGCCAAATTTTTTTTTTGGAGTAAGTGTTTACACTTACTCATTTGGTTATCGATCCGCCATGTACGTAAGACAAAAGGATTGGCTAATCCAGAGCAAACGGCTCTTGGTAAAGATATATCAAATCCGTTTATATGGCTTGCAATTTGCCCAAAATTGTATGGTTCTCACTCACCATATCCTAAAAGTGAAGAGTTGGCTAGCCCGCAAGATTATGGCTTGTGGTAAAGCGATGGAAAATCCATAATTGGTATTCGACTCACCAAAGATAATTCGATAATTTATCTAAGAGTTGGCTAGTCGAAGGTGCAACCGGTAAAGACAAACCAAATCCGTTGAAAGGCGGTGATTTGCTCAAAATCACATAGTTATCGATGTACCATGGTTCTTACTTGAGCTGAAACATTTGGCTACTCCAGTGATGGCTTTTGGTAAAGAGTTTTCAAATCCATCATGTTTTCTCAAATCATTGCTAGGACTAGCAATATCTCGATGTGGAGGATTGATGAGTGTCTAAATACTCATCATTTTTGTACAATATAAAGCGCAAAATCATCTGAAAACACTCGAAACGCATCAAAATGATAAAAATATCACAAATCAGTGTTTTATGTGTTTTAAATGCAAAATATCAAAATCGGATGAAAGCGTATCAAATTTGCAAAATTGGCGTTTTAGTCCTCAAGTTTTAAAAGTTGTCAAATCTAGTCCCTGGAATTCAAAAATGTGGAATTTTATCATTCAAGGTCCTTAAAGTATTCTAAGTTGTAAAAAGCGATCCTTGAATGATTCTTTGGTCAATTGCAAGAAAGGCCCTTAAACTTTGAAAATTACAAAATTAGTCCTTGGACCTTTAAAATGAATTTTATGCAAAAGTGGTCCATGTACTATTCATTTATGTCATGTTTGGTCCTTGTGAGAAGTTTGAAAAGTTGCAAGATCAGTCCTTGAGGTTTGGATGAATTACACTTTTGGTCCTTGTTGTTGTAAACAACCAAGCGGATCCTTATCACATATCTAGGCCCAAATCCAAGTCCAAAGCAACCGGTGGCCCAAACCCTTGACCGACCTTTTGGTTATTACCCACCCACGGTCGACCAAAGTCGAACAATGAGAAAAACCGCTACCATTGTAGACCTCCTCTCTCCTTCCATATACCCAAACCGGTCATGGTTTCCACCTTTCTCAACTCCCCCACTTTGTCCCCTCCTCTTCCACTAACACCCAAAACCCATTAATATAAATAAACACGCTCAAAAGCGCTTTCTTGACTTTTGGCGCCAAACTCGATTCGAGGGCAAGATTAGTTTTATCCATCCAATGGACGGGAAAGAAAGTGGGATTCAATCGAGGAAGAGAGAAAGCTTTTGGCTTATAAAGGAAAAGGAAGAAGGCGTAGAAAGAGTAGTTAGTTTTATTAATTTTTCCTCAATGTCGTTTTTATTTTAATGTCTTAATTTAGTTTAGAATCGTAATTTTGTGTTTCTATTATTCAAACTCAAGTTAATTTACCATTGTACTGTTTTCAAGTTCCATTTCAAGGTTTCATTTAAATTTAATGTTCAAAATTCCTTTGTTGCAAATTTAGTTTTAAACACCTATGTTTAAGAGTCAAACTTCTTTGAAAGCTTAAACAAGTTTACTTAAGTTATTTATAGCTTTTGAAAAGCTTTTGAATCATTTTCAAGTAAAATTGATCCATGGTCAACAAAAGTCAATGAAAGCTCAAATTGGAATGGTGATGAATTTGGTTGATGCAGAGGTGATAATGGGTTGAAATAGCATAGGTTAGGTTAGTATTGGGTTTGGTTTTGGTCTGCAAACAATTTGGATACACATGAGTGAGTTTCTCGGTTTCCATTTTGAGCCATTTTGCATATTAAGCTTGTATCTGTATTTGTGTTTGATTTTAGTTCCTACTTGCTTCTTTAGTGTTAATTAGGGTATTTAGATTTGGTTTGATCCTTATCACATGTTGGTTCATCGGTTTGCTCGGTTTTAGTCTTAGGTTAGAATAAGGTGTGTTTGGTGCTGGCGATAAATCTGTTGTGAGGCTAGCTAAATGGTTTAAACACGTTGTTTCATCCTTGTGTACCTTTTTATGCTCATATCTGTCTTAGTCTAGTGTTTGAAAACTCTTGAAAGTCAAAATCTGTTTGAATTTGTCCCATTTGTTTCTTGTTGGAGTTTAGCAAGTCATAATCGATTTTGTGTTTAAAATTCCATACCCTAGCTAGCAGTAGTGTTATTTCATCAATATAGATCATTATCAGTCCTTAAATCAAGATCAAAGTTGGAAAAAGTCAACTTTTCATTTTCTTCAAAAGTCAAAATGTTGCAAAATCGGTTTTAGCTCAACTAGGAAGAATTTTCAAGAGCTCATCTTTGAGCCAAAATCAGTGAAACTTGTGGCTTTTAAAAGTTCAACTGCTCTAGTTTCTTGTTGTCATTTTTTCATAATTTTGTGAATTTTCTAAAAGCTTCAAACAAGCTTGTCTTTAGGGCCTTAGTTGCCCTGTTCAGAAACTCAGCATAAGCTGAGTTTTATGCAGCTTTTGCATAGCTTGTGCAGGGCTCATCTTGGCTTATCTAGGTCTAATTTTTGGTTTACATACTCTTGGCCAGGTCTAGTTTAGGTTCCAGTTGTTGCATTCCAGTTTCCAGCTTATTCTTGTGCTTATTTTCTTGTTTAAAGTAGGGCACCAAAATCTGTTTTTGCATTTTAGATTATATCACTCAAATCTTGGTAAATTGCAATTCTGTGGCTTTAGCTTGTTGTTTTCTGTTGCAATTAGGTTCTTTTAGCTTATTGTAGCTTCCTTATCAATTTGGTAGCCTTTGGATTCCATTTGCTTAATTAAGTGCTTATTTCAATAAGTACTTGGTCTTCAGTTCCTATATCTTGCACACAAGCTCATGTTTTTCTATTTTTCCTTTATTCCTCATATTATTTTAAGCATTTCCTGAAATTTTCAGATTTTTCCAAGTTGATTTGCTATTTTTCTGCATTTTATTTAGTTTTTAAGCATTTTTAAATAGTTTTAAATACAAAAAATTAAGAAAAGGTTCAAAAAAATAATTTTTCAATTTTCTTAAGTTTAGATAAATGTAAAAAGCTTAAAAGTATTTTCTATAATTTTCTTAGCTTAAAAGTATTTTCTAGCATTTTAATTAGTTTTAAATAGTTTTAAATTAATAATAAATATATAAAAGTCTAAAAATATCTTTTCAGTTTTAAAATTAGTTTTATCATATTTTAGATTTTCTAAGTTTTAATTTTATTTTTCTAGTCTTATTTCATATTTTCTTTTATTTTTTGAGTATTATTAAATAGTTTAAAATAGTTTTAATTAATAATAATTAAATAAATAGTTTTAAAAATAATTTTCTTTTTCTATAAATTTTCTTTTATCATTAGGATTGTAAAAATGTATTTTTCATATTTTTAGGATTTATATTGTGTAAGTTTCACGTTTTATTTTGTACGTTTACGTAATTTTTATTTAAACGTACGTTTTAGGTTTTAAACGTTCATCACTTTAAATATAGTGATAGCGTTTATTTAATATCTTTTATCTTTTTAATTTTCTTAATTTGTATTTAAGTCGCTTTATTTTATAAACTTTTTCGGTGAGTGTAATATTGATCGAATCCTTTCCGATCACTATCATTAGTGATCATTCTATCGTCTGAATCGGTGTTTGCACCATTGAGTCTCAGTGGGACTTAACGACCGGAATTCATTGTATTCTCGATCTTCATTGTATTTGTGTACGGCGGTTTAAGCTTCTTACGGTCGGTCATTCATGAGTGGGTGGCTTGTGTGAGGTAGCTTGTTGTAGTTCGTAGATGATCGGTTTCTTGATACAAGGGCTGTTTGGTTTTGCTAATATAAGGGATGTTTGGTTTTGTTGATACTAATTACACTAAAATACACCCAATATCACAATAGAAGAGCAGTTAAACAACGCATAACCCGAATGATATTTTATCATTAATAAAGTTTGTTAAACATCATAACCAACTAAATCAAATCTAATTTACATACCCTTTTAGCAACCTATATTCCCAAAACTATCACCCAAAAGACCGTCTTTATCTACCCCATGGAAAACCAAAAATTCGGGCATTATGTTCGACCATTTTCTTAACAAACTCTTGGTTGAACCGAATACCTTCATCTGTTTGACCAACAATCTGTATGAGTTGGGCAAGTTGGTTTTGTGTGCCTCGATGGATTTTGGTCACGCATCCACACGATCAAGCGCAATTCCACGAGGTCCCAGAGCTTGATTCTCTTCTATCGACTCCCTACGCTTAATGATTCATGTCTTTAGATCTTGAATGCTTTGAAGAACTAGCTTCCTCAGAATCCCTTCTTGGGCGACCTCTTCTTCAAACCGAGATAGCCATACGATCATTCAAATTAGGAATCAAGCAACCTCCATGAGTTCTTTTAAAATGGGAAATCGCCATTGGAAAATTGTTTGTGTGTGGAAAAAGTGGTAGATGAGTTTATCGTTTGATGTGCACTAGTTAATATCGTCTCAGTTAAGAGGCGGTCAAAGGTCTAATAGTTACTTTTTTTTTCACACTCGGTCCCTGAATTTGTCTTGGTTGCCGTTGTCATACTTAAAACTCCCTCCCAATAATCACTTTAGAATACACAATTGGTCCCTCAAGTTGCCAACTTACGTAAAACCATTAGAAGTTTGACTTTGTTAAGTGAAACTTCTAAAACATATCAAATTATCAATTCACTCCAAAACAAATATTGAGTAATGGTTTTGCAATATTGACTTTACAAAGTCAAATACCATTCTATATGTTATTGAACATTCCACTAGCCATCCTTATCATCAAACTTCAAATACCGTTCTACCTTTTGCACTTAATCTTCCAAAGGTTTTCAATCCTTACGGCAATGCGACTCGTTCACAGTTAACCCATTCACCATTTTCAAGTATTGACTAACTAAAGTGGCGAAAATGCGGTTTTACTGCTACAATCAAATTAAAATGCTAAATGCGGTTTGACTATCGAATGTCAACTTTCATCACCTACAACACGCACAAACAACAACATATGAACAATCTAATTTTAAGCAAACCATATAAACAATTCTTGTAAAATTACCAAAACTATTTTGCAACATTAATTGTCCAATGGTATTCAACCCAAACTTAAACTACAACCAGTCAAAGAAATCTACCACGGTGTGGGGAAGCTCGGTGAAGTTTCAACGACTTCCAGCCAACTCCCAGTTCTTCACGGTATTTTCATTCCCATCATGACTCCTATCGCTTTGCACGATATTGATTTTCTTTAGCGACCAGGGAACACGCAAGTATACACTTTATTAAAGTTATTTCATGCTCTATTCAGGAAAAGCTCGAAACACCACCGTCATGTAGGCCATGGTGAATGTGTTTCTATTTACAACAAGTGGAAAAATTGGGCAAGGTAGATCACTAAGCGTGTTTGCGGACACGAAAAATCAAATAGTGTTGAGATACACAAACATGGCAATTTAGGAATGTTTTATTTGATACATATTCATTCTGACATTACACTTACTCGGTATCCGGCATTTTCAAATTCGAGATGACCGAATCATTACAATGGTGAGCGCTACCATAACACTATTCCCAAAATCGACATCGGACGACTTAAGGTTAATTAGGGAAACAAAGGCACCTTCATCCTAGGATTAGCTTCATGTATCAACTACAAGAAGTTTCTGATTAAATTTCATTCTTGTTACACATCTCTATAACATTGTTAAATTATAAGTTGTAAAACTAAAATTGTTCTTACTGAGTGCAATCACCAAAATCCAATATAAGGGTCTCAAGATTTTGAAGTCTTGTCAAGTGAAAGATATCGGATGTTGTGATTGTCGTCACAACATTATAACGACCTAATGACAAATGTAACTTCTTCAAATTCCCAAGTTTTGCAATATCCCATAGTCTCATCTCGTTTATACTAGGACGATTAATTTTAAGAGACTCAGTGAGGACAACCAACAATAAAGTCCCAAGCTGCACTGCTTAGAAAATTGACATGAATCAATTCTAAGCTCGATGATTTGGAAAGCCATGAAAATATTCCAAAGTAGCCATTGCACAAACATGAAGTACCGGATGTTTCAACTCACTACGAGAATAAAGTTGGGTTGGGAGCGTGGCGGGTCACCATACCAGTTGTAATAATCGACTCCTCAATTCCATTGTCGACCAAAACAAGAGCCACTCATGAATGCATTCATAATGAAAGTTGTCTATTCAATAATTGATCTTGGCTCTACAATGACGGACTTTCTTATTGGACCCATAAGCCGATTTAAGAATCTAGTAACAAGCCTCCCATCAAACTCGTATGTTAAATAATAAAAGAAATCCTCATCAAGTATGACATCGGTGAGCAAAGTCCACTTAGACCTCGGTTTCGCTAAACTAGAGGTTCTCACCGCTTCTAACAAAGGCAACCGATTCAAAATGTTAGTGATCACTTCATCGGCATGTTGGTAAAATGATCGATCGACATGGTTTTGTTGGAAGTTGGGTTGGTCTTTGAGTTCGGAAATGAGGATTTATATTCTTGATTTCGATTTGCAGTTTATCGTTTCGGATATTGTTGTTTTATGTGATTGGTAAAGTTGTTTGTTGGGTGGGTGTCTTGGTTCCCGAAATTAAATGCAAGTGTATCGGGAAGAAGCGGCTAGTAACCATACTACAATTGGTCCACAGGTTGAAGGTTGGGTCAAAAAGTGAATGGTATATAATACCTCGAAGGAAATCGGTTTGGTGTCCCAATCCTGGTCAAGGGACGATTCTGGCATTTAATGGCCAAGGTTTGGACCTATGGCGATGAAAAAGCCGGGTTTTGTCCCATAACGATGCACCTTGCCAAGTATAGGGACCAACGGTGTATTTTAGTCTAAAATCAATAACTGAAAGTATCGGATAAAAAAATCATCAAGATAGAATCCATCTATCACTTAACACACAAACCACATCCATATATAATATATAATGGTATCAGACACGTCAATTCAATAACTACTAAACGCGATAAAAAAAACATAAGTTATACATTTCCCTCTGTGGCGAGCAACACGCTTCTTTGGAAGAAATCCAAGGGAACCATGTCTCGGGTGCTGAAACTTCATGTGCTTCCATCAAACCAAAATAAATAAACAAATTTACTAAAAAAACCAAAAAACTTGCAGCAGTACAACAGTAAGATATAAACATCTATTTTATTACTAAAAAAGAGAGAAAAACTATTAAAAGCTGTTAGTCACCAACAACTTCACATCACACCCTAACCTCAAATTACCATGCCAAAAATATTGTTATTACTTAACCATATTATCATAACTCCTATTTCATTAAAAAGATTTAATTTTTTCACATAGTGCATCACCCAACATCAAATTAAACATAACCCATATGCTAAAACAACAACAAAAATATGCAATCATAACAACGAATTGCATACATAAATATCAGCTTGATGTGATAAATAATTAAATTAATATAAACATAAGAATTTGATATTGAGACAAACCTGATTGTTAAATGATGAGTCGAATTTGTTTTGATGAGATTAAGAAAATTGATGGGAGGATACTTTGTAGTCTTTTTGGTTGTAAATGCATAACGGTTTGTATGCCTTAAACCGCAACAACACTTCGCATTCCACACCTTCATTTACACAAGCCTAAACAATTTTGAGGGCAGGTTTTTAATCATTGAGATGCCACATTAAATAGATACGAGTAGTTATCTGGGATATATATATAACATTTATAAGGTTTAGAAAGGATATATATGCAATTATAAGTTTATATGAGATATATACAATTTTGAGCTATTGGGAGGATACATATGCAATTATAAGTTTAAGTTTGATATATACGTAATTTTAAGCTTTTAAAGAGATATATATGCACCTCACCTATAATATATAACTAAATGACTTAATGAACAAATACAGTAATATGTAATAGTGACATTTTCAACAATTTAATAGAAACGTATGATATGAGGCTTTTGTGACATGTAACCTAACTCATTTAACTTACCTGCACTTGATATAACAAATTAAGAAAAGATTTGTAAATTTTGGAATACTTTATAAACTAAGCCACTATAGTGAAGAAGAGTTTATGATAACATAATTAAACAATAAGATGTTACATTATCATATTTAATTAGACAACTGAACTTATATTGGTCTTGGATTTGATTGTTATCATGAAAACTTTGTCAACGAATGGAGAAAAGACGGGCAAATTGCAAAAACTATTAAGAAGTTAGTTTGGGAGCTCAAAAACTATAGCATGAATTGCACTTATTAGGAGTACCTTAACATCCACTTAAAGGCATACATACTTGAGGCACAACACCTTTTTAAGAGTTAAAAATTGGTGCAATTAAAGAATATGGTCATACTTGGAAATGAGATTGGAGGTATAGAGTGTACACCCATTAAGTCATTGAATCTCTCTGACTCAGATGCTGGTGTATAGCTAGTTGATGAGCTTATTAGGGAGTTTTACTCTTCATTGAGTAAACTAAGGATGAACTCATCAGGGAATGATCTTGTCAGAAGGTACAACCCTTCAGGAAGAAGACTCATCTGAATGCTCATCAGAAGGTTCAACCCTTAAGAGAGAATTCTCATCAACGAGTTCAACTCTTAGGCTACTGAACTCTTCAGCATGTATGCTTTTCAGTGAGCAAGCTTGAGTTGATTTGTAACTGCTTTGACCAATTAATGGTCAATTTCAACTTTGATTTGAGACTCATAATTAATTGCTTTTATAACTATTGTTACTATTTTGGAAGAGCATTATAAGAAGTTTAATTGATTGATTTCATTAAGTGAGTTTCTTCTTTATATTGCAGAAGTTTAATTGATTTGATTTCATTAAGTGAGTTTCTTCTTTATAAAAAGCAATATGCCTGGCATGAGAGTATGAGACACATATGTAGGAACACTTTTAATTATCCCAAAGATTTATTAGTGTAACCAAGGCATATACATTTGATTAAGCCTTTTTATTTTATTTTTTTATTTTATTATTATTTTTAATATCCGGTTATTGATTATCTAGGTGAATTACCCCAACATCGAGTATTATCCGTAGTATAAATAAGTTTATTCTTTCTTTATAGACTTCTTTTTGAAGTTTATTGCTAAAGGAGTTGAGTTAAATATAGACACCGTATTCTCTAAAGACCCAATGAACAAATTATAACTACTCATTTTTTCATAAAAATAAGAAAAAAAAATTCATAACTGTTTTTTTTTAAAATAAAATATTTTGCAAACGGTAAATCGTTAAGCAACAAAAATAGTGACGATTATTTTTTTATCGTTTAGTAGACAGGCACTTTGACATGCTTTCGACGATTTTTTTTCAGATTTTTGTTTTAGTGTTAAAATTTACGTCTGAAAAAATCATATGTGATTTGTATGTCAAGAATCACGTATGATTCCATAAAATCATATGCGATTTTTTAAGACGTAAATTTCAACACATACAAAAAATGGTTCTTTTCGAGTAACGATTAACGGTTTGTGAGATATTTAACTTTTTTAAATGAATGAAAGTTAATTATTTATTATTATTATTATTATTATTATTGATTCATTGGGTTTTAAAGAATTTGAGGTCTATAATTGAAATTTTGCCATATGTATACGTTTTCGGTTGTGATAAAAACATTCACTAGTCATCTATTGGCTCCGCCATGTTAATAGATTTCTACTGAACTAAAAGCAAGCTTCATCAAATGCAAACACGAGATATAAATACATCATGAATAAAACAGTTACATACTAAATTTAACAATAAATCTAATCGGTATTTAATTTGTATAAACAAGAAACATACCAAGAAAAAGTACTGACAATCAGAACTGTTAACAATTATCACATTGAGATGATGATCATCATCAATTGATCATTATTTCTGAAAAAATCTATCTCTACCTTCCCCAATAAACCATTAAAAAAAAAATACAAAATCAATAAAAAAACTAAAATAAAAATAATTCACTCCGGAATAGTCACAAGCACCGGCCTCCACGCTCTTCTTAACAACAACCTTTGCCGTAACGTCCCCGTTAACGGCCTCCAACCAGCACCACCACGCCTCATCACCAAACCACCACCACGAACACCATCGTCACCACCGTCATTCTCCGGCGAGGCCACCAACAAATCCTTCAACTTCCGTCGTACACCGCAATCCTTCCTATTCTCTGGCGAGTCTCCTTTCCGATCTGTAAACTCGTCACTAGTTGTTAACCGACGGTTACCGGTTCGACTCAGTAGCATACGCAATGTTTTTCGGCGACGGAGGTGGATTACTGGACTTGTTGACGGACTTCTTGTTGGACTTGCGGCGACGGTGCATTTCGTCGCTAGATGTTTAAATTTTTGTAGTGTCGCCATTTAAGGATGTGGTTCCGTACAGTTTTCTGGTAGTAAAGTGTGAGATGTGAGAGTGAATGAAAATTGGTGTTAAATAATTGAGGAAGTGAGGGTGAGGGAAGGTGTGGTTAAAGTGACGGGAGGTGAGGTTAGATGAGATGAGATGAGGGGTTTTTTTTTTTAGAGTTGGGTGTATTTGTTGAAACTTGCAGTTAACACTAACAGTTTAATTTATAAAAGTGTTTGGTAAAGTAGCTGTTGCGTTGTAATTTTAATGTGTAAAATGACGTAACGCTAAATTTTAAATGCTAAATGTTGATTTAAAGAGCATAAAAAGTTAGCATTTTTATAATTTTATAAATGCTATTTGCTTTCTTCCAAACGAGCTTTTTAATAATAATATTAAGGGCCTGTTTGTTTAGTTTTGTTATTAAGTCATGTTAAATTAAAGTGTCTGTCCAGATATATGATGTTTGTTTGTAGATTAATAAATGGTTGTTTGTTTTGTGTTCTGAATAAAGTGTCTGAATTAGTAAAAATTACTGTTATACTCTTTTATTTGAAATAAATTTAAAAAGTGGGAGGTAAACATGTAAAATTATGATAAAAGGATGAAGCTTAATTTATGATCTCAAAATCCTAACTTTTTAAAAGGTCGCGTATTAGTTTAAACACTAAACAAACATTCATTTTGTGACTTAAATAACTTATCTATTTTTCAATTAAGACATATTAAATTGTTATCAAACACTATCTAAATTCCTATTGCTAATTGCTCTAAAATATTTTAAACACTGTCAACCAAATACACCTTTAGTTGTTTATCAAAAATGTAATTTTTTATGTATGTTAAAACTCCCTACACATAACACGGAAATAACTATATAAGAGAATATTAACCCTCCTCTCGAAGTCAAGAACATTTTTTAATTTATAACGAACTTAAATTTATCTAAACCATTTTAATTGAATGTTTGCTTGTTTAAACAACACTTCCACACATTTATTGTAACCAAACACATAATAAACAACCGAAAACGTCAACATTACATCTAAATTTATTTAAATACTATAAGTCTATAACACTTCATTAACCTCATCAGGGAACAAAAATACTATTCTTTAACTTCTGAAACGCCAAACACAAAATGACACAATCGATACTTTAACAGAACAAAAAACCAACATTACAAACAAAAACTGCACAACGTACACTAAGCTACATTCCATTTCACTTGAATTGGACTGCACGACTCATTCATCACTCTCATTCCCCTCCATGTGTCACAATATCCCTATAGTATTTGCTTACAGGTGTGTTTGGAAACAAGCTTACCAAAGTTCTTCTGTAAAACTTTCTTATAAAAAAATTGTTTAGTACTCAAATTTATAAATTCTTTTATAAGTTATAACCTGTTATAGACTTTAAGTTAGAGTAAAGTTCTTATTGAGTCCAATTACTTAAATATTTTTAAAATATATCATGAACGAAAATTAAAAGTTTAGAAAGTATGTGACTTTAAATTAATGTTTTTTTAAGTTTAACTACACTAATAAGCTTAAGTTCCAAAGTTATTTGTCAAACACCTTTATAATAAGATTTAAGATCATTTGAGGACAAAAGATTATTTACATATCAAGGGATCAATCTCCATCATCTATTTTTATTTAATCTAATGAATGAGATTAGTCCCAACAATTTAAAAAACCCACTTTCATTTTTTTTTTCAAATATTAATAACTTTCAAACCGTTAATCGTTAAGCGAAAAATAAAATATCATTGCGACGATCATTTAATTATCTTTCTAGTGATAGGCACTTTGATATACTTTCGACAACTTTTTTTTTCCGTATTTTTCACGCTTTTTAAGTTTTTCGTTTTTTACGACAAAATTTTTTTCGTATTTTCACTTTTTTGTTTTTTACTAAAATTTGCATTAAAAAATCATATATGATTAAACACTAATTTGAATATCACACGTGATATTAGCATCATATATGATATTAGTGTTATATCATATATGATATATAATATCACATGTGATATTAGTGTAATATCACATATGATATACATATTATATCACATGTGATATCACATATCATATATGATTTAACACTAATATCACGTGTGATATTCAATTTAGTGTTTAATCATATATATAAATTTTCATCTAAAATTCAAGAACGTAAAAAGGGCGAAAAAGTGAAAACGTTTTTTTCTTTTTGAAAATATATTAAAGTCTTAAAGTACATAGAAAGATAATTAAATCTTTCTTGTGACGATTGTAAATATTTTCACAACGATTAACGGTTTAAGAGATATTTAAATTATAAAAAATATATGAAATAATAAAATGTTTTTAATCTCAGCTATTGAATTTTTTTAGATGGATGGTGAAGATGAATCCCTTGGTATGTAATAAAAGTTTGATATGTAAAATAACTCTTATCTTATAATAATACAAAATGTAGCTTTCAACATATAATATAGTGTAGCTCTAGCTATAACTTTAGCTTCAACTCCGATTTCAATTAATTCGTCAAAATTTCTGAATATACAACACTTTCCGTCTTATAAACTCATCAAATTAAGGTTAGAATAATTAAATATATATCTTTAAATCTATAATCTCATTATACCTAATAAATCAAAACTACACTATCCTCTTTGATTTTACATAAATATATAATGATGAGGACAAGATTGAATAACTTGTAAAAGAGTACATGAAGCATATCGAGGGTAGTAAGAAGTTCTGGCAAGTGAAAACGTAGATGTTGCTAAACTATGGCGTAACCTCGAAGCCATGATTACGCCGTAACCTTTGTTAAAACTTTGGTCCATTCTGTGACGAAATTACGTCGTAATTGATTATTCAATTACACCGTAACTTTTTAGTTACCTTATTTCAGATTTAGAAGATTTACGCCGTAGCTGGAATTTTCAATTACGCCGTAACTTTGTCCCGTCAGTTTCCTTATTTTAGTTTTAGAGTCGGTTTTGAACGATTTTACTTTTCTTTTTACCCAAGTTTGGCTTTCCTATATTTATAGGGCTTGGGTTTAATGTAATTCATTCAGTTATTCAATAAAATTCAAGACTTTGTCTTTAAATCCTTTGTGATTTGCTAAAGGTTTTGTGTTACCCGCTTCCGTTCTACGTCAGTTGGCATCAGAGACACGTTGATTCCTGGTGATAATTAGTTTAGAAAGTTCTACATCAATAAAACATCTAGAGCTTGTTAGTATCCTAGATGGTGAACGGTGTAGTAGATCCAAAAACCCGTACTAGTGGCGGGGTGCGGTCGACCGAAGAAGTGGATCGTGCGATCAATGATCTCATGACCAAATTCGAGAGTATGTCCACCGTTCTTGAAGAAACCCGATCCGCGCTCGAGGGTGGTAAACATCCAAATCGTGAGGGTAACGAACATGGTGATTTTAGAATCCGTCCTAACAAAGATGGTTTCATTAGAAATCGTGCATGTGACCAACCTCCTAAACAAGTTTGGGGACATGTTAATTTTATATCTTCGGATGAAGAAGGGCATGAAGAAGCTTATGATGAGTTTGATGTAGGGCCTAGGAAACCCAAGACATAGGGCTATGGTTCAAAGGAATGTCAATCATCAATGTTATGGTGAGCGACAAGGTTATCGGGTCAAGGCCGAAATTTCTAACTTTGTTGGAAATCTTGACATTGAATCGGTGTTGGATTGGTTATATGAGGTTGATAAGTTCTTTGACATCATGGATGTTCCTGAAGAAGAGCAAGTAAAGATCGTGGCTTATAAGTTATGTGGAAGAGCGGGGGCTTGGTGGCAACGAGAACAAGAATACCGTAGGGCACAACGTAAGCGACCTGTGGATACTTAGATAAGAATAAAAAGAATGATTAAGGGTAGATTTTTGCCTCCGGATATTGTATCAACAATATCATAGTTGTGTATTAGGGAAGAAGACCGTGGCTGAATATACGGGTGAGTTTTTAAGATTGCTAGCCCGTTGTAATTTGAGGGAGATGGATGAACAAACTATGGCTAGGTATATAAGTGGTCTAAATTCTTTGATTCAAGAAAAGTCGAGTTTTTTTTCGATTTGGTCCGTTGATCAAGCTCAAAATTGGCAATGAAGGCAGAGAGAATGGCTTCTAAATCCGGAGTTGGATTTAAGCATTCAACTTTGGAGAGCTCAAGTACTTGTGGAGGTCGACCCAATCAAAACCAATTTGCCCCTCTTAGTACTACTGCTTCTACAACTACGAGTTCTAAGGCTAGTGGGAGTGGGGTGGATAAGAACAAGGAGAGCCAACCGGCCAAACCAAATCCTTATGCTAAACCAACGGGTGATAAATGTTTTAGATGTGGTGAACCAGGACATAGGTCAAATTTGTGTCCTAATCGGAATACACTCTATACATCAGAGATCGGGAATGATGGAGTGTTTGGTGACAAGCTAGTTCAAGACGAAGACTAGTTGGAGTACACCGATAATGCGCGTGAAGGAGCATTCGGGGTCAAGGAAACTTCCTTTTCTTCGAGCAAGTTTTTCAACCTCCTAGGCAGTGAACCTAATCGTTGTAGTGTAGTATGGGGTAAGCCTCGGGGATTGATATCGTTCTATAGGGGAATAAGAATGGTAGTAAGAAATATATGACGAGAAGGTGGGGTAGAGGATGATTATTTTTTATCTTTTTTATGGTTTTTTAGAAAGCTAATGTAAAATCTGGGGCAAATTGGTTTGGGGGTGGTACTTCTACCGATTACTCTACTTCTACTAATTGTCTAATTATCTAATTACTACGGGTAGCTATGTCTAATTGAGGTGTGCTCGTATGATAATTAAAGATGTGTTCACTTAGATACTATTACTCCCTAGTTATATTTTATTGGTCGGTTGAGTTGTCACGTCCTTTATCTTAACTCGTCGTATTCCTAAAGGTCGTAGGGTATGCATGGTCCCTAATTCTTTGAGGTTATCTCTCGTATATGACTCACGGAGTCGGCAAGCCTAAGCTATTTCATCCATGAACCATATCATCATAAAGCATACTCAAGCATCAAATACCACGAAGATGCCTAGTTGCACTCCTAAGCCAATTTCAATTAAGATAAGAAACAACCTAACAATAATCAATAACTAGGTTTCATAGATCTAAGCAAACACACAAGTAATTTAGCTAGACATGATAGACAAGCAAGCATACACAAAATCAATCGAATATAGGATAGACATAATGACAATATGGATTAACAAACTTATGTCGATGTGTAAAATAGGGTATGGGACCCTAAAATACTGTCCAAGTCGGACTACAACTAAGCTAGGGTTTTTTGTCCAAAAGTCCACCTCTTAAAATACAGAAAAATCAAATTCTATATATAGATTTCCATTCGCGATGGCGTCACCTTTTGCATGGGACGCCGTCAGCTCGCCGTCATTAGGGTTTCGTCTGGGCCAAGTCATCGATGGGACGGCGTCACCTTAAAGTTGTGATGTCGTCGATCTTTATTTGAGACGTCGTCTTGATTCTAGATCTGGGCCGTCTAAGGTAAAAGCGTGGTGACTCCTTCATAATTAGGGCGTGGCGCGTCGGTTGTAAGACCGAATTCATCGAGCCGTCGCGTGCATGTTTTGATCAAGTCTTCATAGAGGACGGCGTCGCCGCTTTGGATGAGCGCCGTCGAATCTTTGATGATCAATCTTGAGTGGCTTCGATCTTGACTTTGCCATTTTCTTCATGTATTTGCTCCTTTTCGTCCAAATGTGCTTCATTCCAGCATTTTGCTTCAAAAGACCTAAAAAGTAAAAGGAGCGAAATTAAGCGATATGAATATAAAATGTGTCAAAATAGGGCTTAAATGACCCCTAAAAGCATACGTTTTAAATCCTTATCAAATATCCCTACACTTGGTATTTGCTTGTCCTCAAGCAAATGTGCTTTTGACCAATCAATTTATAAGTTGGGGGCATGAAGCATTGGTTTAAAATAGTTCATAACAAGTAAAACGCCACAATAGTCATAACAATCACGGAAATTATACACTAGCACCTCACAAGTGGTGTTTGGATTCTCTCATCTCTCGGGTTTATAATGGAAGATAAACACTCATTACCTGGCATAGTACATAGATTACCATAAGCTTGAGAATAGATCGAACCTCCATCGCTTTGGCGTAAGCATCTAGGAACAACTATCTAAGAGGTCTTTACAAGGGTTGTAACGTTAGGCTTAGGGTAGGGAAACAAAGGGTTTTGTTGGATAGGGGATATTTAGTGGTGGCAAGTCAAAAATCTTATGTTACAAGCATGTAAAGCGTGGCGGTGTTAGGCCAAGACTCGACTCATTAAACTAGATAACTTGAAACAAAATAAACATAAATTTAAAAACATAAACATAAAGATAGATGTAGGATGGTAGCCCGTATATTTTTTCTTCATTTTTCATTTTTTTGGAACACTCTCTTTTTTTGATTTTTTTTCATACCTTTTTTTCTCTACCATCCTCTACGATAACATCAAAATATAAGGGATTTATAGGAGCATCCCTACACTTGAGTTTTTATTTCTCTAACACTAATTGAACCGATTTGAAAAGATCAAAACACTTGGAGTATTTAATTATGTAGACAAAGGAATTTGAATTTATCGTTCTTTCCCGTTACTCCATAAAATATTACTTTTTACCCATGAGTCCCAATCGTCCCAAAACGGTTTACAAAAGATATGACTCGACTAAGCAACCATGTAAGTAACTAGATATTTGAACTAAGGGTTTAGTAATGATAACAATAATAAACTAAAGATGAGTGCATAAAAGGTAGGCTAAGGCGATTTGGGTGTACATTTGGGGGTGGATTGTAAACAATGCTCTTCATTGATATTCTGGAAAATCGAAACATCACGAGAATCGAGAAAAGGATAGGCTTTGAGGGGTTAACTAGGGGTATCATGTACTAAAGATGAGTACATCGCAAGGGTGTGTGGTAATTACTCAACCGATGTGGAAGAAGTAATTATAATACAGGTTTCAAACAAGGGTTATCCTAATGATAAGGATTTAAAACGTACGCTTTTAGGGGGTCATTTAAGCCCTAAATCGACCATTTTTATATCCGTTACTGCTTAATTTCATTCCTTTTCTCTTTTTAGTTCTTTTAGAAGAAAAATGCTGGAATGAAGCACATTTGGACAAAAAGGAGCAAATACATAAAGAAAATGGCAAAGTCAAGATCGAAGGCACTCAAGCGATCAACGATGCTGACGGTGTCCCAACCACAGGGCGACGCCGTCCCTCTATGATGACTTGATCAAAACAAGCATGCGATGACTCAGTGGAAATTTTGGTCACATAACCTGACGGCGTCATGCCTTAATATTGGAGGGCGTCACTCACAGTTTTCAACTCAAACGGCCCAGATCTAGAATCAAGACAACTTCCCATCTGAAGACCGACGGCGTCGCAACTCTAAGGTGACACCGTCCCATCGATAACTTGGCCCAGACGAAACCCTAATGACGGCGAGCTGACGACGTCTCATGCAAAATGTGACGCCGTCGCAGTTGTAAATCTATATATAGAATTCGATTTTTCTGCATTTAGGGAGGTATACTTTTGGAGAAATAACCCTAAATCGTTTGTAGTCTGAATTGAACAGTACCTTAGGGTCACATACCCTATTTTACACATCGAGATAAGTATTTTAATCCAAAGTAACATTATGTCTATCCCGTATTCGATTGATTTTGTGTATGCTTGCTTGTTTACCACGTATAGCTAAATTTCTTGTGTGTTTGCTTAGATCTATGAAACCTAGTTATTTATTATTGTTAGGTTCTTTCTTATCTTAATTGTAAATTGGCTTAGGAGTGCAACTAGGCACCATTCGTTGTATTTAATGCTTGAGTATGCTTTACGATGATGTGGTCTATGGATGAAATAGCTTAGGCTTGCCGACTTCATAGGTTGCATACGAGAGATAACCTCAAAGAACTAGGGGCACGCATACCCTACGACCTCAGGAATACAACGCGTTAAGATAAGGTGTGACAATTCAACCAACCAATAAAAGATAGCTAGGGAGTAATAGTATCTAGGTAAACACATTTTTAATCATCATACGAGCACACATCAAATAGACATAGCTACCCGTAGTAATTAGATAAACTAGATAACTAGAGAAGTGGAGTAATCGGTAGAAGTACCACCCCCAACCAATTGCCCCGAGATATTTACCTTAGCTTTCTAAAAAACCAATAAAAAGATAAAAAAGAATCATCCTCAACCCCCCTTCTCGTCTTACATTTCTTACTAGCATTCCTATTCCATAGAAGCGATATCAACCCCGAGGCTTACCCAATACTACACTACAGCGATTAGGTTAATCGCACGGGAGGTTGAAAAACTTGCTCGATGAAAAGGAAGTTTCCTTCATTCGAGCAGCGCCTCCTGCGCGCATCAAGTTTTTGGCGCCACTGCCGGGGAATAGAATAGCTAGTTAGATTTCTATCTCGTTTAGGTTCCCTTGCTTGATCCCTATCAAGTAAGATTTTTTTCTCATTTTCTTTAGCTTCCGTGTAGTCTATCCCCTTCTTCGTGTCTTTGTTCGTAACCTCATCACTTTTCATCATGGAATGTGATTACCCACCAAATCCACCATTTCCCCCCACCAACACCCTTAGACAACTTAGGCCCCGTAGTTCCACCAAAACCCTTCTTGAGCCCTTTGCCGAACCTGATTGAGAGCTGTATAAACGAAGAAGAGCCCTCCTCGAATCGGAGCCACAAGGCACCACCATTGATTTTGATGAAGCCATGTCTGACAAAGATTTCACACATTCCCCCAGTCCTCATGAAACTATCATCTACGATAATCGACCCTACATAGCGAGGAAGTTCCCGCTACTCCTGTTAATGAATCCATCAATGAACCTAAGGCCAAAGTCCTCAGAGATTATTCTTCTCCTACCTCATCTAGATTTACTGGTGCTATCGTTTACCCTTCCGAACATATCAATGAGGTGTTGGATGCCACCGACATTTGGCTTATCCAGAATGCGTGTCAATTTCATGGATCTCGCAGCGAAAACCCAATTCACCACATCAAAATTTTTTGAAAATTGTGGATACTATCTATGCTGACGGAGCATCTTAGGAGACATCTAGACTCCGGTTTTTCCCATTCTCTTTTCAAGGAAAGGCTAAGGAGTGGCTCGATAAGCTACCTTCGAGATCTATCTTCACTTGGGAACAACTCACTACGAAGTTCACCAAAAATTTCTTTCCTCCTGGAAGAACTACAGCCATCAGGAGCGAAATCCTTCACTTCCGTCAAACAGATGGAGAATCTGTGGAAAACTAGAAGGGGGGGGGGTGAATAGTTTTACCAATTAAAATGATGTTTTAAAATATTTAGATCGACTTATGTCAATCTATTTAGATGTGTATGTTGGATGTTTATAGTGGTTCGGCTACAAGGACACCTTCCTTGCCCTACTCCACTCCCCGAGTCACCTACTCGAGAGTTCGTAAACACTACACGACACCAACTCCTTATGGCGGAGAAGCCTTCAAAACGTCTCCTACTCTTTTTCCTGTACTAGGCTAGACACCGGGTTCTTCCACAAGGTAGAACCACACCTATCACAACGTCACCTACCCTTTTTCCGGTACTAGGCTAGATACCGAGTTCCATTACAATGGAGGAACTACTACCTAACACTACACAACACCTAACTCAAAGGAGACCCACTCCTTATTACAACATCATCAAGGATATCAATATCCTTGGATACAACCTATCTCTATTTGTACATCGATGCACCTCATCGATTATACACCCTTGGCATCTTTCACTAATGCCACATGGCTTGTCTTCTAGGCATCCTTCACCAATGCTCTTGACATGGACATTTGGCACCTTTCACTAATGCCTTCGTCTTGACTCCTTTGGCATTCTTCACTAATGCCTTTGACACGGACGTTAAGCACCTTTCACTAATGCTTTCGTCTTAACTCTTTCGGCATCCTTCACTAATGCCTTTGACACAACACTTCTATGGAGGAAGAAAGAATTATCAACAAGAGAACCTCAATAGGCTTGATGATGACGAAGCATGGCAACTCATGGACTTGAGCTTGCTTGACTTCAAGAGGTGGTGATCTCGCCTTTAGAGAAACCTAAAGAATCACACAAAAACAAAACACAAACTACATAGAGAGATCCTTAGGATATGAGGTTAGAAGGTTTACAATACTAGGAGAAAGTATGTGTGGGAGTGGCAACCCAAAATAAAGAAATGGATCACTATTTATAGAATAAATTTAGCTACTGTTCGATGGATCCCACGGATCCCTCACTTGAGGGATCCGTCCAGTGTATTCCTGGGGATCCGTGGGACGCTCCTCTTTGCCCATGGGTTTTAGGTCATGGATCATGGGTTATGGGTCATGGGTCCTAGACTTTGGACCATGGGTATCCAAGTAGATACAATGTATCTACAAGATGCAATGCATCTAGTCCATGGGTCATGGGTTAAAACCATGGGTCATGGATAATACCCATTTATGACTTATGCATGATGTCATGCAATGGGTTATGGGTTATGCTCCATGGGTATGGGTCATGGACTTTGGGTTTTACCCAACTACATTCAATGTATTTGGTCAATGGGTCAAATACTTTAAACTTCTACCCATTTATACTTACCCATTATAATACATATTAGTTATGTATATATTTACCCAATATGTAAATACTAGTTGTTGTACATATGTATTACTAAATAATAAAATGACTTTTACTTGTTTAGTGTTTTGTGTGAAAACGTAAGTGTGTTAGTAAGCTATTGGCTCAAAACATTTACGTATTTTATTTGTTTCGTTAAAATGATTTTACGTTTGTTATCGACAAAACATTAGAAGATCGTAAAATATAAATAAACATTTTTACGGCTTATTTGGATTAACAATCTTCCCCTTTTTGTTGATGACAAAACATAAAATTATTTTAAGGAAAAACTAAAATTCGTAAAATTTTGAATTGGAGTTTTTACTCTCTTCTCCCCCTTTTTGTCGAAACAAAAAGAGAGTCGAAAAGAAACTAACACATTGTTTTAAGAAAAACATGTAATAAGAAAGAAAAAATATAGAGATCAAGTGACGGGAATATTTCTCGTCTTAACTCCCCCTTGACGAGTCCATCCCTTTGTGAGGGCGTCAAGTATGAAAAACTAAACTAGTGCATTGCAACTATGTTTGCAAATGGTTTCGTCTTTGTGATGACTATGCTCCCCTTGATTATTGCAACTTTGCAAAGGGACGTCATGTAACGTAATCCTAAAATATATTGCAAATGATTTTGCAATGTATCGCTTTGATACGAAACTCCCCCTAGCTTAGGGTGTCAAAGTCTTCTTGTGTAAATTGAAAATCTACAAAACAAAGGTTAGAAAACAAGTATATAAGGCATAATTTCCTGCAAATAAGACTCAAGTTAGTAGAAACAAGTCTTTTGTTGCACGGATCCCACGGTTCCCTCCTTGGAGGGATCCTTCTAGGAAAAATTGAGGGATCCGTCTGTCTGAAATCTTAAGACAGCAATGGTGATGTAACAAGCGATGTTTAGCATCAAAGTGATATATGTATTCAAGCAACAAACATATACTCAAAATAATATGGCATATAACATGTAATTTCATTCAATAAAATATGAGAGACGATCTACGAATCTCTAAAACTAAGAGAATATTTTAACCATGTAATGCATTTTTCTACTAATTCTAATAAGTGACCAAAAGCTCAAAGAGCAACAATGTGCTTGAATCTAAGGATGAGTAGACTTGTTGATTTGGTCCAATCGTTCAAGAAGATGATTAAACATGAAATGTGATTCCTAAACAATCTAAGTTAAGCTTAAGACTAGAACACCACTTGAATCCTTAAGCTCACGGTTGTTTAGGTTTGTTGACCTCATCAAAACGTTCGAGGAGGTGATAAAACATGAAATGTTGCTATTCACGTAGTTCATGTATCAAGCCTTCAACTTGTTGACAATGATAGCAATCCTTGTCATGGCTTGGAAAAGGTGGTGGTAAAAATGGAGCGGCTTGATGTGGAGGTTCAAGTGAAGGAGGTTGAGGATCCTTAAACGAAGGAGGGATTGGTAGAGGCACATTCAACGATGGCTCAACAAAGGATGATGGTGAAGGTAGAGAGGTGTCAACTTCCATGTGGTCGGGTGGTTGACTTTGATGATTCCTCATAATCCAAATGGACCATTTGAGGGAAATGGAGAAAAGGACACCGGTGCAAGTGTTGACTCAACACCTTTGGTTTGTTGCACATTCTTCTCTATTGAAGAGAGTGTTGGAAATGGTGGAGGATTAGATGGCCAAGGAGGCAATTCCTCTAAATTGTAGAGAGGTGGAGATTATTGTGAGGTGGTAAATGATATGGCTCTAGGAACCAAAGATGATGGTTGGGTGGAAATGGGTGTGTTTGATTTAGTAGGAATTGTGGTGTTTGTTAGGTTCCTATATTGTAACACAAGCATCAATAGAAGAAATAGATGAAGGAGAGATCGGTTGAACAATACCAAACACACACGTATGGATAATAAGAAGAGTTATGCGTAGAGTATGAAAGATAAATTGAACAACCAACCTTCAATAGAAGGTTTACAAGAGGTATTTATAGGAAAAATGAGCTAGGCAACACATCTAGACTTGTTCCTTCTTATGGGCTTGGGCCGAGGCTTATGGGCCTTCTACATAAGCCTTAGCTTAATAATAAACATAAAGGCCATATTAAGCTAACTGTACATATGAATCACTAACACTTGAATTAAGGTTTAGGAGTGATTCCAACAATCTCCCAAGTGTTGGTGATGAATGAAAGAGTGATAAACGTTGTAGGTCTTGATGTAATAGTAGCTTTGGCGTCTTCGACATTCTTCTTTCTTGTGAGAAGAAGTGTCTTGATTCGAACAATCTCCCAAGTGTAGAAATTGTTTCCTTTGAAGTATTCGATTTGGCGTCAATATTTTCTTTGTTCTTTGATCTTTGTTCTTTGTGATGGTAGTGATAGTATGTTGTTGTTGTCGCATCAGTGCGCCGTTGCTCCAGTGTCTCCACGTCTTTCTTCAACATTCTCACACGCTCTTTAACGTTGGATTTTAGTACTGATGTAGTTCTCTTAGTCTTAAAACTTTGTGGATTCTTTGACTTGATGAAGAATCATTCTGACTTTGTGTTGCGTTCTGAGAGAACTTCCATTAGTGATGTTGTTGGTATGAGCATGTGAAGAATCTGCACGATTAGTCCGCTCCAGAGCTTCCATAAGAAGAAAACATAAGAAAGGTTAGTGATAAGTGGATTCCAAAGACTTCATGTTCGAACTTGAGAGTATTAACAAGATAGTGTGAAAACACAACTCTACTTCTCACAAAGTCATTCTGAACCGGAGTCCCATAAGTGAAATAACACGATGTACCGAAGCACATCTACATTCAGATGAGTCGCCGAGGTACACCAAAGCATCACCTCACGACCGAGACCGTTTGAGACACACTCAAGCGTAGTCCACGGGAGTTACCGAAGTGACTGCTGTGTGGTCGCTTGATGTTGACACGGCGGGAGTTTCCATTCAATCACCGAGGATCACAATGTGAACCTCTCATAAATGTTCTCGAAGATTGCTAAGATCCATGAAGGACACGATAAAGTATCACTGCGTTCTTATTGTTTAACGACAAGCGATAAAATGTCAAGTGTACCTAAGAGATCTTTTGATGAATCTCGTGGCTCTAGACTCGATGAGTGCGCTTTGGTTTTCCGGCGGAGACTAGAGAGGTCTCTTCTTCAATACCAAGAATCTCTAAGAGAAAGCCGATAGTTAACGTAGGGTTCCCTGAGAATGAAACAAGTTTCATTGAGAGAAACATGAGTGGCTAAGAAGGTTTAGTGCACGCGCCATCGGGTCCATGACGACTTTTAATCTTCAATACCGGTGTCATCAAGTGACAACCAAGAGTATATGAATTGAACCCTGTTCCGCCTACTAAGTTGAATAACTGAGGGCTATTTGTTTTCACCCTTTTCTTTGCATTTCTTTTAATTCTTCAACTCCTTCTTTCTCCGATTCGATTTTCTCCTTTTTATAGTCATACCTAAGGACTTCTAATTCTAACTGTTGGTGGTGTCCTTGGGTAGATCCTTCCTACTCTGGCGGATCATAAGACAGTTATTCCTAACCTTAGTCACCTTATAACCCATGACTAACCTATGTTGCCATAAAACCATTTTCATGAAAATCTCAAAGTTTTTGTGAATGAAAACATGTTTGAACACTTTAAGAGTTTTAGATTTTCAAATACTCCCCCTCGCATGTGCTTAAGAGTTTTGATAGAAATGCACAAAGTGAGTGAAGAGCTCGCACTTTGAATTGATTGACTCAAGATAGACAATTCCGAGGGACACGGTTACGTTGCATAGTTAAAGAGTTACATTGTCGACCTTTAGGTGACAACTAGCTCTAATAACTACCTTGAAGATGTGGACAAACCTCGAAAATGTGTCAAACCCATCAAAGTTCATGTCTATCAAGAGCTTCGAATGGGTACAATCTACTCGGATAAGTCTAGGAAGACAAATCTTTTCGATTTATGACAGCTCGAGTTCGTCAATTCATGGGTTAAGTCTTATCACACGAAGATTCAAGTAGCAAATCAACATATTTCTTATCACAATAATTTTTCCCTCAAAAATGGCATATAAATGTTATTTTGATAACGCTTTGATATTAAATATGACCATTTCGAAGTTTTGTGGAAGATTTCCACGAAGAACATTTTGTTTTTTTTTAATACTATTTTTTAAACAGACTTTTATAACGGATTACAATAAGATGGCAGGCAAACGGGCAACAAGCTATGCCGCCACCCCCTTTTGAATGGCAAAACCAATTCTACTAAATATGAAATTTTGTGACTTAGGGGTCGCAAAATTACTTTGCACAACCCGTTGAACCCTAGTCAAAACTCCACAACCTGGTTAGGAACCCAAATGTATCAAAAGCAAAAGGGGTAAATACGTGTTGATTCTCTAAACAAGCTTTCTCGTGTTTAGCAACTTTGCTCGATTCCGCTTTCAACGCCGCTTGTCCAAGAACAAACCCATTGTCCCTTAGCCCAACAGAGGGACACCGTAAGATCCACACAAGCATGTTAGCCTCGCCCATCCAAACACAAGTATATCAATGGCCGTAAAGTAGACCTCCCTTCAAGCGGATCTGCCGAAAGTTCACAGCTTTAGCAAATACCCCTCAACAAGTAATACTAACTTTTGAGGTTTTGAAAACGTAGGGAAGTACTTGTTCTTTGAGCAAAACTTTGAAAAATGAAAGTTTTGATAAGTTTTACTAAAAGTAAAGCTTTCGCTCCTTTTATAGGATTGTGGCGTGAAGCGCACTACGTGGTCCTTTCATTACAAGAACGGGTTGACATCATGTTATGTGTGCACAAGCCATAGTCATTAAATAATCACACATCCAAATCAATATGAAAATGAAACAGTTAAGGGTACCGTAGTCCATCAATCTTCCAGAATGCGAGCAGTATGCTGATACCGTGAGAGTAATCTGGACGACCACCCACGAAGCTCTGTAGTTCTCGAATCGTCCTTCAGACAACCTTTCATCGACACGAGTGATGATCCTCTTCACATCCCGCTTTCCCGAGAGTTCCATCGCTTTGGTGACCCAATGCCTTCATGTATCGCCTTCAACCTATAAGCCAAGCCGCCCCCGACTTTATTCGGTGTGTGATCCCTAAACTTATGATCTCTACACGCCATCAAGTATGCGTTGTAGTTCACTATGGTAAACTACTCAAACGGTTTGTTGATGAGAGTGTATTCAGGAAAATGGTTGATGTCAAGAAGTTCTACCGAGGTCGGTAAGGTTGACACGTGTTTGATACGATTCAATGAAAGTTGTAAATCTTCTACACGTTCTCGGATCACTATGCTTCTGATGAAGATGAGCAAGGACTTGATGTATTCAAGTTGGATTTCAGTCGAGAATTATAACAACCCGTAAAATTTCGGATTATTATAATAATATTTATCACGTCAGAAAATTTAAATCAATTATTTTCTGACAAAATGCCAATATCTAAAGTTTAAAAACGAGAGGTTATTTCGAAATAAGACACCGCACATACAATACTTGCCCACAAAGTATATGTGAAATTTATTATTGTCCAAGATAAATGAAAGCATACATAAGCTTAATCCATTGTTCCGAAAAGTTAGTCCGCATACTGCAGTGCAGTTGCATACAAAACTAAAAATAAATATTGAGATAAGAGAAAAATACACTTTTTTACCAATCACTAATAATTCACTAAAGAAAACGAGAGGTTATCTCAATAATTTAGAAAGTCACGGCACCGCACGCATTCCAACACCAATTAAATAATGGCAAACAATTATAAACAAATGACAACATAATAAAAATGTCATATTATTAAGTTTAAGAAATCGTTTCCGAAAATATAATTTCTATATTTCTAGTCTGGGAAGGTACGCTCACTCAAGATTCGACAAAACACTTAGGTACAATCAACAACAGTAAACAATAATAAAAACAAAACTAATCCTAACCCACCCATTTTTGCCCCATCATTTTCTTCTCTGCGTTTTTCCTTCACGCCTCTTACCCAAAATATCAAACCTACTGCTAATCTACTTCTGAACATCAAAAGTTGATCCATCATTTTCAAGCCTCATCAAACAGAGACCTGTATTGTTAGACCTCACATGAGAGTGCTAAAACGCGGCTGTGGAAAGCGACAGATGCCAAGAAGGGTATGCATCTACTAAAAGGGATCGAGAGGTCTAGGGTTTTCAAGTCCATAATTCCTCCTACAAAGTGATGAAGGAATCGCAGGTCTCCTCCATCAATTTCTCAAAAATACTCAAGAAAAGTTAGGGTTCATTCAATAATTAGGGTTTCTCAAAACAAAGGGTTTTTGAAAATTGATAGAGGGGTTTTGCTAATTTAAGCATGAGGAAGATTCTCCAAGTGTTTAATTGTACCAATTCATTCCGAGTCTCTTCCATTTGAAGCTTTTGGTGTTCGGTTTTAATCCACTCGACCCATCAAAATTGATGTAAGAACAATTGTCATTTTTTTATCTATTGAGTTGTAATATTATTTGTCTAATTCGAAATTATAAATTTTTTGTTCATACCGAATAATTAAAGAATATTGATTCATGTTAAAGTTATTAATTCCTGTTGATGTTGTTGTTCGTGGCAGTCAAAGACAAAAGACACAAAGAAAATAAAATTAAAACTGAAAATGGTTGTATTGACTTATCATTTTTTTTTCGGCTTAATGCTTTGTTCATTGGTCTCGGCTAATTTATAGCTTGAGTGTTGGCTGCTTTGCCATTTTGTCTCGTACAGTCACTAAACTAGCATGATTGTGTCGAGACCCTAAACTCAAGTCGGGTTGTACCCGATAGCCACAAATCACCCCATAGTCACGATCCTTAAAAATATATTGCCATCGTATTTGAGCACTAGTCTAGGGGTTAAAAATCTGATTTTAACTCTTGGTTAATCATTTTATTTAGTTTTGGCGACATAGTCTTGTTTCGGGTTCAGCTTCGTATAAAAACTTAGTTTTGATCATGTGGGTTTGTGGGTAAGACTAGTGTTGAATCAAGCCTCTATGCTCCCTGGAAAATGTCCATTTACTTCAAAAATCATGTGTGTGTTTTCAGTGTGTAACTAAACCCAAGAAGCGGTAGTTTTTGTTCGAGTCTAGTAAAAGACACCCCGAAGGGTGCTTTAAGATTCCTTTCATAATTGTCCTGATAGTTATAAATGGTGTTGAGTCATTGCTGTCTCGAGCCCTTACACTAGAGCACGGTTGGCTCGCATCTTGTTCACAGAGCCAAGAGTATGCTTAGTTTGTTTGCTCACTGTGTCATAAACACCATTTTAAAACAGCTACAAATTCATAGTTCACCTTAGTATGTATTGAGTTAATTGGTGTTTTGGGCCAAAAGACAGTTGGGTCGAAGCCCAACAAGCCCCACTTAAGGGTACATTTGAATTATGTTGTGAGGACGAGTGAGGCAGAGTCGAGAATCTAGGTGTGTTGGTTTGTGCTCATTCCGACTTCGGTTTATTACTCGAATTATTCCCGATTTATTCAAATAATATCCTCACGACATAACTTATCATATCGATATAACTTATCATATATACGTATACTGGCCACCAACGTGACATGTCTCATAAAGATATTTCATACTGTCGAAACTATAGAAACTTAAGCCTTAGACCGATTAATGAAAACGTAAACTTTATATGATTGGAAATCTTGTTCAATTAATTAAATAAGCTTCGTTCTTAATAAATGTAAGCAAATTTTTATATGACTTATAACTACAACTAATGTTTTCACACCACTAAACCAACTAATGAATGTATAAGTTTTAGTAAATGTTAAAATTACATATTTTATTTGTTTAAACTTGGTAAAGATATTTTTAAAACTCTGACATTTGATCACCTCAGACAAATAAAAACTTGTACACGGGTCAGGCCCGATTTTTGACAAACATATTTTTGTAGCATATCATAATTTCAAGAACAACTAGAATAATTAGAATATACACTCGGTTTATGCCGGATCCTAGATAATCACTTAAATTATTTTATTAATTCAAACCAAACTTATTTATTGAAAACGAGTATGGGGAATTCTTCTAAAAAATTTTTATTTAAGACTTATCGGAACATAGTTAGTATTTTAAAATGTAACCACGTTATGAATTGTATATAAAGATTTAGTTGAGACTTCAACTTTCTTTAAAATAAACGCATTTGTTTTTAAAGACTAGATGTTATATATATATATATATATGCACTTAATATAAATATATAGATATTTCTTTCGTTCACACCAAGAATATCTCATCCTACGTACTACTTTCGTACATCATCTTCCGGTTGACATCAAACCAAAGTCTTGTTCATCCTTGATATCTCTTCTGCGTATACCCTTCCAAGTATTATCATTTGGTCATCATTGAACCAAGGTCGTAATTCCTTCTTCGAGACTTCCTTCCATGTCATCCCCCCATAAGCCGAAATGCATACAAACTTTTAAAAAATTGTTTTAAACTTAAATACTGCAACACAAGCAACAACAACAACAACAACAACAACAACAACAACAAAAACATTTGAAAACTTATAAAGTTAATTAAACTTTATCGAGTCTTAAACATGAAGACTAAATATGCCGTACTAAATTAGGTTGCGTGTCGGATGCCGTGCACTATCACTCCTTGATTAAATTTCTCTTTAGACTTCCTATTGCACATTGCCAAGGTGAGTTTCATAGCCCCTACTTTTACTTGTTTTATAACTGTTTTGGGGAAGATACATGCTCATTTTTACTTAAATGATTTAATTACTAAAATTCTGCACTCTATGCATACTATGCCCTTTGATTGATATGTTTAAGATACATCATACCTAGATGCTTTAAGGACCACACCAAAACCTTTGACCTAGAATATTACGTAGCTTAGCCTAAGACTTTAGATCCCAAATTGCCCTTTTCATGAACCGTCAATTCCGCTGGGAAGCGCTTGAATGTTATAAATATATCTATTGGGGTGACTCTGCTCGGTTGACCAGCTTGGGTCAAGGCGTAATATATAGCATGTCGGGACCGAGTGTATTAGGATAAACACTGCTATGGGCTCCTTATTTATATGACTTCCCAGTAGATACATAAACCGTCGTAGCCGGTTGCATGAACCTAGTGCTAGCGTAATAGATTAAATATATGACATTATATTTGTTGTAATGTACACGCATTTTACTTATGGTCCACTAATGAAATCTCTTTTATGAAATCCTTTTATGAATTGAAACCATAAATTTTATGACATTATGCAAGACGTAATGATCATCAAAACCAAATTTGAAACAGAGGTCTTGAAATCTTTTTAAATTAGCCTATGAACTCACCAAGTAGTGTGACCCCTTTAGCATGTATCTTGAGGTTTTGAGGTGATAGCTTATCTTTGGAGGCAAGGCAAAGGCATGGCATGGTCATAGCGACTACTGATTTATATATTGGGACCACCTTTTATAATGGGCCATTTTCGCATCAAATCCAAAGTGTAAACATTGTTTTTAAGAAATGAATAAAAGTTTATTTATGAAAATCAGTTGTTCTATGCTTATGTTATGATATCAATTTAGTAGCACCCCAATACTTGTATGCTTCCGCTGAGCCATTTTGGGGGTGTTGCAAGAATTGTCTCATTCTTCCCTGTACCTTGGCAAGATACAGATCTTCAATGTCGTTGAGAGACAAATTATGAAAGTCCGCTTCACAGAAATCATAGTCCCTTTCGTCTTGTCTTTTGACCACGATGTTCTTGAGGAAAGTGTAGTCCCATTTAGACGAAAGGGCTACATGCTTAACAATGATGATCCCTTTATCATCATGCAGCACTTCATGTTGAGACTTTCAACCGTGGCTTTTGTAGTAGATTCGTGTGTGCCCGCCAATGGTGAATCCCATACATTGCATCAATGTCATCTTGTTCCACAATGTTAGAAAACATGTGAGTAGCCTTTTCTTCGATGGCTATGCGGTTGGAGTATATGGTGCCAAGGGAGCGAAAGTGTAAGTGATGTGGCGTATTTATTTGAACCATCGCCACCGTGTAGAAGAAATTCAAATCATTGTTGAAGAAGTAGCGGAATGGAATCTTAGGTTGATCTGGTTGGCCAATTGTTGGTAGAGGTTTAGACCGATCGATTGTAGTATGGAGCTTTGTCTTTTCTGGTGAAGTCAATGTTCGCTTCAGGGTTGAGCCAATCGATGTTGTTAGACATGGCTCGTGCTATGTTATCAATATGGTATTCAACTTCGATAGCACTTTCCGAGCTGTCTTTGAGCAATTGAAAAGCTTCATTCTTGATGCGTTTTAACTCTGACTTGGTCATCTTCTTCACCCGAAACGTTTCTTGAAGAAATTTAGCATGCTCCAATGTTCGACCTTCTACCATATCTTGATCATCAGTTAGGGCGGGAGTAGCATCAACAAGTGTGGAAAACCAACATATTCGGTGTCATCATCGTCTAGCCATGAAACGACATCACCTTAGCGCCTTCTTCTTCTTCTTTGGCCTAGATGAGGATCTGGTTTCTTTGATGAAGCGGGAGAGGTGGGATGTTGTTGGGGCTCGGTACTTCCTCATCGTCATCACCGGTGTATTCAAAATGATCACCGGTTTTCTCATGTCGGTGGTAACTTTCGAGTCCCGAGGTTTGTCGCAGAAGAGCGTGGAGGAGATCGTTGTTGAGATGGAGTCCTGGGGTGGAGGTTGCATGGAGGATGATTCACCATTGTCTTGAGCGCTTAGGCTCTTTATTTTATCTTTATCCTTATCATCATCGTCTTGGACGCTTAGGCCTTCACTTGCTCCTTGCATGAAGTTTTGAGTTGATATTCGGAATGCCTCGAATAGTTTACCTTCATCGTAGTGAAAGTTCCAGATCATTTACCCATTTGTAGCACGACTTGAAATCAACTCGCATCGATAGAAGCTGCAGCTCCATTGGATTGATAGTCATTGTCACCGGAGTGGATTGCATTGTTTACTTGACTAATTTCATGAGATTTTGATAGAGTCGTCTGTAAACATCTCCTTGTAACTCCGAGAACAAAGGTGTCGGTAGAACTTGTGAGTATAGCCCCTAATCATTTCGTTCGGTTCCCTTGGACATCACGTTGTATGAACTTACGGATATACTCCTTTCACTTGACATCTTGTCTATCTCGTCATTTATAAGATTGATCTTGTCGACTAGTTGATTCAACTTCTTGTTGGTCACGTCTTTCTTCCCGACACTTGACAGCTTTGACAATCTTGGTTTTAGCCCGATATCCAAGAGTCGGTTGGTTTCTTCACGATTTAGATGTGGATCTGGTTGTGCCTTTGGATGGTGGATGTGAAGAGTGAGAAGACGAGTCCGATGATGAGGAGATGAGGTGACTCGGGGTCCTTGATGGCTCGTAAGTTTCCTCCTTGGAGCTGGACCTGGTGTGTAAGAAAAGTATCATAATCAAGATCTTCATCATGTCCGGACTTAGCTAGCTTCATCGGCCTTAGTATCATCACCGGGAGTTTTCGATCTTTTCCATGTCTCGTTCCTCATGTCATAGTTGATGGAATCCTCTATCTCGCCTTTGTTTTTGTTCGGTGGGGTGGTACCGGTTTCCTTATCGGGTTGATTAACCGCATCGGAAACTGGTGTGGCTTAAGTTCCACCACTTAATCCTCCAGGGCCACGAGTTTGATCCTTTACGAATTCATCGGCAAAGTATTTTTGTTTGAGGTTCTTCAACTTCTTTTGATATTCTTGTAAGATATAACTATTCACATACACATCAAACCATAACACAAAGTAGCATATAGATGGAATTCTAGAGAGAGAAAGTTAGAGGTTTAGGGAACTTAGTGAGAGAAAGTGAAAGATATTATTATGAGCTCCAACTCTCTACCTTGAAGGTAGAGAGTATTTATAATCTTACATAAATCGCCACACATCGGGTTGTGGATCGGGCATACAATGGGTGAAGACCCGTCAGTCCTCCACGGTGTTACTTAACTAAATACTACTTAACTAAAAGGAACTATGACTACGAGCTTAACGATTACATATACTTGAGGTGACCGACTCTTTAATATCGGGAATTTCTAATTCTAACAATCTCCCTCAAGGAGGTCACCTCATTACGTATCAAAATACATTGAATACAACCGGATAATACATTAACAATTGATCTTGCATTCATGATGTAGTCCTTTGCTCTAAGCTCGTAGTCATTGATTCTTCACATTGCATGTTTGGTTACTTAGTGGAGTCTCTTTATCGATCCACGCGATAATAATTTTGAGCCATCTTTTGAGATCATCACTATCAACAATCTGAGACATCCATTGTGGTGTTGTGACTGGGACCAACATGCTCACATTTTGGATCATGATATCTTCTCGAGTAGCGGAAGCATTTGTTGAATCATGATATTGGCGCAGGCAGTAGCGTAAGCATGGAGTGAAAATATCGTAGTCATTGATGCACTTATCATGATTTCTTTTGAGATGAATGTGTAGTGTGAGCATGCGGCTATGGATTGACCGCTTCATTTCGATCATTGCAAACATCGGGTGTACCCTACATACAACAGTTAGCAATAAATCGCACGCGAAAGTGTCTTTGATCACTTCGTTGAATTGAGGTACACGCCCACGGTTCACCGTTGATCGATACATGTACCGCCTGTGATCGGTATAATTCAAGAATTTCCTTGACGGGGTTTAATTTGTTCTAGCTGTTCTCAAACCGAACATCTCAAAGAAGACAACACGGAGTGAGTGAACCAACTGAATTTTAAGTCCAGCGATTGATGAAAAGAGATTTGAAAACAATCGTATTGCTCAATAGAAATTGTTTTTGCAATACAACGAAGGTTTTATTGAAAATCAATTATCAATCATAAAATACCTTTTGGTTTGAAAAATTAGTACACGGTCGATGTGCTAAAGAAAAGAGTTTTAAGCACAAAGACCGGTTTTCAAAGGTATCCGTCAATCCATATCCGAACCGTGATTGATTCAAGAAATTGAATCGCCCATTGTTTCGCTCGGTTGTCACATGATTGATATATATGATAGATCTCACATGCCACCTACCGAAGCTTGTTTGATGTTGGCTCGAAGGCTTTCCATCTTCATTGTGAATATGTAAACACATTACTCGGATGTTACGGCAATACCACAAGGATAGTGCGTGGGACTCAAGATATAATCTCTCTTTCCACATTGTGTGAAACAGAGAGTCTTCATTGAAAGTGTCCTAATGAGATTTATTGATGATCTCGTGGCTCTAGACTCAATTTGTGCATATTTGGATCCCTGTGTAGGAGACTAGGGAGAGGTCTCTTCTTCAATATCAACCATCTCTAAGAGAAAGTCGATAGATAATGTCGGTTCCGTGAGAATGAAACAAGTCCTTTAAAGAGAACTTAAGTGGTTTGGAAGGTTGAAGTGCGGTGCCACTTGGGTCCATGACGTCTTGTCTTCAATACCGATGTTACCATCAAGAGCATATGAATTGAACCCGGTTTCGCCTCTAAGGTTGAATAAATGGAGGCTATTTGTTTTCACCCTTCTCATTCAATTCTTTTAATTCTTCAACCCTTTGATTGCTTATGAGACTTCATAGCTAGAACCTTGTTGGGTTTATTCCAAGATTAGCTCGCCTTAGTCCGCACTCTTCCCATTTCTCATTTTTTCCTTTATCATCATACCTAAGGACTTCTACACTAACTAGTGGATTGTCCTCGGTAGATCCTCTGCTACAGCGGATCATGGGAACACATACCTAACCTTATCATCCTTATATCACCGTACATAAAGTAAAGTTGGTCGGTCTATTTGGTATTGTTAAATGCGCCATTGGATCCAATTGAAAACCATTTGAAAATCAATTCGGATACTTGTGATATATTATCAAAGCATTTTGTACTGAATTGTTTTGATATTTTAGAACGAGAACTCCCCTCAACATGTGCACCAAGTATTTAAAATGTTTTGCACACGGAGGCAAGAGAAAGAATTAACTTCTTTGATTACCATTTTCTAAAGATATCAACATCACTTCCCACATCAAATCAAGTAGATATAGCATTTCAGGAAGGATGAGGTTTCATAAATTTGCTCC
>CM040246.1:164601923-164678570 GCA_022545495.1 Chrysanthemum lavandulifolium
GAGTACTTAAAACAATTTAATAGTGAATAATGACCTAAATTAACATAAGTAAAACACACAAAGTAATTTTCAACATCATATTCTTATTAGAAATAAATCAAAGAATATCGCTACCCAAGTACTTATGAATAGTACTTGGGATTGAAATGACAAAGTTCGGTGACTCTCCCAAGCTCAAAGCAAGTCTCGAGCACAACTCTAGAACCCACTAAGCTATCTCAAGGATAAAGTTAGAGTTGGAAGAGTGAAAAGTTGGCTTGTCTGTATGTTTTACAATTCAAAAGCTTAAACTTTTCACCATTCTCTTATGCTATTTATACAAGTATGGATATTTAACTTTAACCTAGAAGACAAGACATTGGTCACAGAATCACGAATATAGATATATTCGATTATCGCATTTTGTTATTAGTAGTCGCTGCTAAGCTTCTTTCCTTAACAGAATCCTTTAGTATCGCCGCTACTATAAATGGGAAGATATGGCTTTAGTAGATAGGGACTTAGTTTTATCCGGTTAAAGCACTTGGGACTTAGTTTTATCCGTTAAACTTTTCCCGCCTAGTCCCGCCATTCTTCGCCTTCAAAGCCTTCGCCTCTTCCTTCGCTTTGTCTTCGTTAATAGTCGAGAGGAGTCTTAGGGATTCAAGAGTTATTGTCATCACTCATTGAATCCACCATCTTCTTCTTGACATAGTCTTCACCCATTAAGTTCCGCCTTGGCCGAGCGGAGATGCTTCTTCTTCACTGCATCGAGTATCTCGAAGATGGCTCACCGAGACTATGCACTCAAGGACCTAATAGTGTTTAACGGATTAAACACTTAGGTTATTTTCATTCAAATCCTAGATTGCGGGTTTGGGTATTTATCGAACCCAATACTTTCAAGGGACAAAAGAGGTGAGGAACCTTTAAGCGTATGAAGAAAATGATAACAAACCTCCCACCCTCACCGCACCTCGTGAAAAGAGGAACTCATAATATACCTTGCAAAGAACTAAAGAAGGGCAAGGCAGCCTTGATGATGTAAAGGGAAGGCAAGCAAACACCGATATATTTTGTGTCGAGCTCGCGAGGACCGGAAATAAACTACACACCAATGGAGAAGTCGGTATTATCTTTGGTACACGCCACGAAACGCCTCAAGAGATACTTTCAAGCACATACGTAGTAGTCATCACATACCAAATTGACAAAACAAATACTATCAAAACTGGTTGCAGACCGCAAAATGGAGCATTGAGTTGGGGGAATATGATATGCAATACAAGCCAAGAACATCCACCAAAGGACAAATTCTAGCGGACTTTATAGTAGAACGCCCAAAGGATGATGAAGAAGACGAGCCAATGGAAGAAGAGGAACTTCCACAACCATGGATCATATTCACAAATGGCTCATCTTGCATAGACGGCTGCAGAGCGGGACTAATACTGACAGACCCTCAGGGGATGGAGTTCACTTATGCTTTAAGGTTTGGCTTCAAAACAATAAACAACGGTTGCAGTATGAAGCCTTAATAGTCGGTTTAAGGATAGTAACAAATGGAGTCAAAATTTGCAAGCAAACATATACTCAAACCGTGGCAAACCAAGTCAACTAACGACATCGCAAAAGAACTTTGATGATCCAATACCTAGAGAAGGTAAAGGAACTCCTGAAAAACTTCCGGATGTTCTCAATCAAGCAAGTACCCAGAAATGAAAACAAAAAGTCGGACGTCCTGAGCAAAATGGCTTCTTCCAGCTTCGCGCATCTAAAAAAGCAGGTAATGGTAGTATAACTCAGCCAAAAGTCAATAGAGGAGATACCACTCGTAGCAATCACGGAAGAAAAAGCAGGTACTGGTAGAAGAACTCAGCCAAAAGTCAATTGAGGGTACACATGGATGACCCCGGTATATGAATACCTGACAAAATAAATACTTCCAGCTGAGGAAAAGAAAGCACAGGAAATTAAAAGAAAATCACAGAGATTTCCGGTAATCAACGGGACACTTTACAAGAAGTCTTTTCGACCCCTCGCTACTTGTGCTGGACCCTCCAAGCCAATTATGTGCTAACGGAATTATGAAGGGTCTTGCAAAGATGCATGCTAGAACAAGGTCCGTAGAGGCCAAAACCCGCTGCATCGGATACCATCGCCCACTATGCATGAAGATGCCCTAAGCTAATCCGAGCATGCAAAACCGCTGTACACACAGCACCCAAGCACCCGCAAGAAAAGTTAACACCTATCACTTCCCATGGTCGTTTCTACAAATGGGAATTGACATCGCAGGACCTCTACCCAAGGACTGGAAAGTCAAATTTCATAGTAGCAATAGACTACTTCACAAAATGGATAAGCAAAGCCGTTGCCACCATAACAGAAACCGTATCAAAAATTTGTATGGGAAAACATTGTATGTAGATTCGACTACCGAGAAATAATATCCATAACGAAAGCACTCCGAGACAACCCATTCAAAGAATGGTGTGAAAATGAATATAAGGCAACACTTTGCTTCACCAAACATCTACAAGCGAATGGACAGTAGAAAGAGCAAACAGGCTTAGGGAAGGAATAAAGGCCCCACCGGAAGAAAGAAGCAAGAATTACGGATGAGTCATTAAACGTCCTATGGGCATACCGCACGATGATTAAATCCAAAGAACGGAGACACTCCATTCTCATTAATATATGGAACAAAAGTTGTCATCCCGGCTGAGATAGGAAAGCCCACATGGAGGACAACGGAGGCTAACATAGAAGAAAACGATGAAGCGTTGGAAATGAACTTGGATCTCCTTGAAGAAAGAAGGGAACAAGCGGCAATACATGAAGCAAAAAGCAAGGCGCAAATGGAGAAATATTACAACTCAAGAGTCCGCAATACAAGTTTCAAGCCAGGAGACTTGGTATACTGCAACAATGACGCAAGCCATGTCAAGAATGAGGAAATTAGGACCCAAATGGAAGGACCCCACGAAATCACTAAGCACTAGAAACGCAGATACAAGTCAAGGACCATGCGAGAAATCCAATTCTACGGACATGGAACGTCTGCAATCTTAAGAGATGTTATATACATCAAGTGTAAGCAACCAGTCCCTCACGAACTCCGCGGAGGAGGGTCAATGTCACAATCTATCTTTTTATATTGTAATGTTTTTATGTTGAATGAAAAAAAAGGTGAAGCTTTAGTTACCTTCACCGCTTTTACTTTAAAATTCTCGATCATTTACTTTAAAAAGAAATATTAACATATGGAAGACGCATACATGCGGGCATGACCCATACAACATTATTCGAATAACAAAAGGTCGAGTAACCTCCAAATTAACTCAAGATAATGTAAGAGATGTTGCAAGTCCAAGATCGCTTAATAACCCACAAGTATTCGTAAAATACTATTATAATAGGCACATCATGAAGATTAAAACTAGAAAACACTAATATGTTTCGAAACAACAAAATATGCATACAATAGACAGTCTAAAGAAACAAAAGTGTCGCGCTTCGGCAGGCCACAAAATAGGAAACGCAAAACATCATAACAACAAATTACACTTGGTCGGAAGGGTTTGTAAGCGGGTCCGTCCCAGACTGCCGACAAGCATCCGCACCAAGGCCACCACCATGCTCAAGTACGTTCGATGCTCCGGAACAAGACAAACGAGCTGAATGCACTAAAGATTCCACAGATAAAGGACTAATCAAGGAATACCAAGTATCTGCAAGAGCCAAAAAATCATGCAGAGAACCTTCCCTTTCCTTTCTAGCTCTATAGAAGCAATCTTTGATCGAAGCGGATAGGGGAGACTCACTCACCACAGAACCCCCAGAAGGCCTAACAGGAACGGTCAGCTGCTCCAAATAAAACTGAGGGTTAATAGTGGACGAGTCAGCAGAAGTGTTGGTCCAAAGAATTGAATAAATCTTGATATATTAAAGAACAAATTCATTAATAATGAAGAACAATTGTTACAAGATTTCAATACCAACTAGACCACATGATAACATCCTCAACTTTTACGGAATAATTTCGATATTATCCCATTGAATGATTAATAAACTCTCATTGATCCAAGCTATGCTTGTGTTTCAATGAGAGGATGATCCTATCAACCAATACTATGTATTTTGTGTTTGTTTAGGATACATACTTATCTCTATTACAATACGTATATATATATGAACTAATTACAAAGACATGCGACGATGGTGACACGTGATCCCTCATGTGGTCCATCTTCATCTTCCTCTTTGGAAAAGCACCAACCATCTTTTTCAATGTGTCATCACAATATTCCCACCTTATGGTAAAGTCTTGTACTTGTTTGACTTCTTTTCTTGGAAGTTCTCACCCATATTTTCATCAGATGTAGAGATAGTGTCTTCGTGATCACCGAGACATTTGTCAAATCTGTCACCGGTGTTGTTTGTAGCTCATATATTTTACCCACCGACACCAGACGCAAGTAAAGAGCACTAAACAACACCCACCGATTTCTTTATCAAATGAGTCACTCACTATTTATTTAGTAGTTAGGCTATTTTATTTTCAAATCTTGTTCAGGTGATCGGGTCAATTTATTGGACCCAACAGCCTCCCTTATTTGAATATACAAATAGCCCAAAGTGATTGGTAAAGGTGTAAGATCGAGGGTTCACCGAGGGTTTAGGTTGTTCAGTGGGTTTAGTAACTCAAATGACTAGGTTCAAGGACCCATTTCAGCCGGGTTCAGGGCTAGTTCAAATGAGTGGGGTTCAAAGGAGCGAGGTATCAATAATCGTTCATTGGTCGCTGACCAAGTTCGATATTCAAAGGACCTCGCTCACTTTGACAGTTTGAGGGTTCAAGGACCTCGAGTTCACTACTCAGTTCAACTCAAGCGGTTTAGCTGTAAGGGTTCAGTGAGGATGGACCTGATTCACTTTAGATACATCAGTATCCACACTCTCTTTTGTCATTCCATCCTTTTAGGATACATGTGAGTTTATAACTCATTCAAGCTATGCTTGAAGGACATTTTAATCACTCACTGAGTGAGAGGACCTGGTTCATTTTAGATACATTAGTGTCCTCTCATTTTGTCACCTAACTATGTCAGGATTACAACACATTCATTTATCACTATACAAACATATTGGATACAATATATCCTGATAAATTTAATTTATCAGTCACCCGTGGGTTTTACCACACTCTTATGCCTGCATCCTGAATCTTTTGCAACCTGAAGGACAATTTTCAGCTTTTGCACTTCTTGACTGATGTTTTTCATTTTCAGGGAGTGAGCTATATTGTTTTTAGACTAAGTTGTGACATCTTCTGATTTATGGACACCCTAATCCCTTCAACAATTAGACCAAAATATCACTTCTCATCCCTCTTTAACACACCCTGAATTTTTTTTCCACCAACACACGTCCTGGGTTTAAGCAATGAATACACATTCCATCCCTTGATTCAAACACCACACTTACACCCTGATGTTGCACCAGTTGATATGCCAATTCTCAATACCAGTCCTATTTAGGCTCAACCTAAATGAAACTATAACACTGCTTGAGATACAAAGGAAAGTGATATCATCTGATCTTTCATATCACTACTCCCTGAGACAAATATCATACAACTTAACTCTAGTGTCCACTAGTAAACACTATCATCAAAATGCCCTAAATTACAACACTTACATCATCTTATCTAATCCCCCGACTCTTCATTCCGACTCACTAAGTTGGAATCTTCTCGCCTGAAAGATACTCGATTTCAACACAACCTGACAGACCATACTTCAGCTTTTACACTCACTGAGTCGCACCAAGTACCCACTGATATTAACAACTCAATATGAGTCAAAATACACCCTGATCAATCTCACATCCCACTTGTTTACCCGCTGCTGAGATAATCACAGCTTCAATTTCTTTCACTTTCTGAGTTTCTGATATTACTCCTGATATCACTTTCAACATCATCAGGATGCTTAGCCTGAAGGACACCTCACCCTCTGATCTTTATCACTCTCATTCAGTCCACAACTTTCTCAACCCACAGTACCACGCACCACATTGAAACATCTATTTCAGTCCCTAAATATTTTCATTCAGGACTGATATTCTCAGGCTCAAATATTTAATCCGAAAAGCCTACTTCTTCAGGAACAAGATGACTTCTCAACAATAATCCCAAACACTAATTATTAACAAACCAAGTTTCAAAACACAAACTAAACATGTTACAATCACATCAGCTGCTCCTATCTTTCTTACCCAAAACCTACAACTACTGTCGAAGGTATTGTTCTCTTTTGTTGTCGCCGTCGGAGTTGACTGAATCTTTTGTGTTTGTGTAGATCGAGTGTTATGGTTGGTTGTGTATGGGTTTTGTGTGTGTGTTGATTTCATGAAAGTTAGTGATTGTAGGGTTTTGGAGTGGTTGATTGTTTTTCTGTAGATCGAGTGGTATGTGGTGGATTTGAGATGCTTTTTGATCGAGAGTTTTTTTGAGTGATGGATGTTTGTCAGTTTTGATGATTCTGGTGAATATGTGATGTTTTTGTGTTTTGTACTAGATGATGAGATAGTTGTTGATCTTGGTTGTGAGTGTTTCTAGATCGGAATCTGGGTTTAGATCAGTTTGTGACACAAACTTTGTGTGTATTTGATGTTTTGAGGTTGTGATTTTTGTTTGGTTTTTTTGTGTGTGTTGGTGATGGTAGGATAAGATTTGGTATTTTGTGTGGATAAGATATTTGTGGTGGGTAGTTGGTGTTACGTATGGGTGTTTTTGTCATTTGTCAATATCAGTGTCTTGTCCCCCTCAAAAATTGCTATTACAGTAGCAGTTTTTGATGTTTTACACATGATTTTTCTTGACAATAAAGGATGCTATCAGCAGTCATTTGAACGGATCTAGATCATGAGGATAATCCACCCGCTCTGATACCACTTGTTGGTCCAAAGAATTGAATAAATCTTGATATATTAAAGAACAAATTCATTAATAATGAAGAACAATTGTTACAAGATTTCTCAATACCAACTAGACTACATGATAACATCCTCAACTTTTACGGGATAATTTCTATATTATCCCCATCAATGATAAATAAACTCTCATTGATCCAAGCTATGTCAGGTTTCAATGAGAGGATGATCCTATCAACTAATACTATGTATTTTGTGTTTGTTTAGGATACATACCTATCTCTATTACAATACGTATATATATATAGAACCAATAATACAAAGACATGCGATGATGGTGACATGTGGTCCATCTTCATCTTCCTCGCTTGGAAAAGCACCAACCATCTTTTGAATGTGTCATCACAATATTCCCACCTTATGGTAAAGTCTTGTACTTGTTTGACTTCTTCTCTTGGAAGTTCTCACCCATATTTTCACCAGATAGAGATAGTGTTTCGTGATCATCGAGACATTTGTCAACCTGTCACCGGTGTTGTTTGAAGCTCATATATTTTACTCACCGACACCGTATCGAAGTAAAGAGCACTAAACAAAGACTCAACGATTTCTTTATCATGAGTCACCACTATTTATTTAGCGAGTTAGCTATTTTATTTTCAAATCTTGTTCAGGTGATTGGGTCAATTTATCGACCCAACAAGAAGACACCCCAGAAGAAGTAAATGCATAACATCCTCAACAAAGTAATCCCAAGAGCCTCCAACAAGGACAACAAGTGGAATTGGATACCACTGAGCACTTGAAGAGCGCTTTATAGTCGGGCTTGCATGGGTTAAAATCTCAACACGGAAAGAGATGTACCGCCACACCATGATAGTGCCTTACGACAAGCCCATCTTGCATTCCTGTCAATAGCACGCCTAATGGCCGCACTCAAAGCATCAAGGTAATCTTATAATGCCAACACCGACACGATGTTTAAAACCTTCTGACAACAACCAACCACGAATCGACATAGCAAAGAAGCAAACACGGGTGGAGCCTTTCCTCCAAATACAGACAACCTTCATAAAAGCTCCCTTAAACAAACAAGTTCAAGCACGAGTATGAGGTCCAATATTCACCTTCCAAAACTTGTACCTAAAATGACAAACGCTGAGGGTAATATAAAACAAAAAGTGGGAGCGAAGCAAGAAGCAAGAGAGAACAAAAGAAAACATGTTCAACAAGTTCAAGATTATGGATTCAAGAGAAGAGTTCTGACATCAGAATCGCTCAAGCTCGATATCTTTACCGTAAACGGAAGACTCGAGCTCTTTAATCCTAGCACGCAATGCTTCATTCTCTTTATCACCGCTTCCTAAAGATGATACCGGCCGCGAAGAGACAAGATCTCGTAAGTCTCGATTCAAAGTTGTGCCAATCGACTCAAATTTATGAATCACGCCAACTCAAGGCCACACCGGTAGATAACCTCCTTCTTCGCAAATAGCGCTCTGCACGCATCCGCACCTCAGAACCAAAGCACAAGTGACGAGCTGACAGGACGTCGAAATCTAAAAGCAATTGATCATGGCTCATCTCATGAAGTGAAGAAAATAGCCTAGGAGGGGCAACCTTATCAACAGCTTCGCGGCAGTCTAAGGGATTGTCAAGAAGAGATCCATTAGAACCTTTCCAATCCGGAAAATAACGCTCCTGTGATCGCAGAGGATCAAACCCAATTGAAATCCGAGCATCACCAGCCAAAGGCTGACTAGCGGAACGACCAGCGAGATCTTCAACATCCTGATCAGCCCCTCCGCCAGAGGATGAACTAAATAAAGGAGAAACATTCTTCAATACGAGAACAACAAATTGAGACAACAAAAGAATGGGGTAGCCACAACACCCAAAATATTTTCGACTGGTATAAGAGGTAACCTCACCAAAGAAGCAGAGGTACTAGAATCGGTAAGAATAAGAGGAAATAACCAACCTCGAGGAGAACCAATAAAGGGCTCACGCCAAGCGAGGAGCCGACTAAAAACTCAACCTCACGCCTGTGAGTAGTGGAGATAGAAGAGGTAATGAAAGGCCCAGTGGGGGTCAGAGCAACCTTACTCACCTCCAAGACACTACTAGCCAATAAAGCTCGAAGCCACCAATGGAACGCCACGTAGACGGACACGGTAGAAAGTCAGAACGAAACATCTTAGCAGGACTAGAAGATTCCGGGATACTCAGTAAAGAACCCTCCTTTCTTTTCAACAAAGGACCAAAGGTAGTAGGGTCAGTATCAGAAACCGTGGCCCTAAGAGCTGATCCACCCCCAATATTAACACCAGCTTTCCGCCCAAAAGAATATCAACTTCACCTCCACCATCCTCGTAATGGGAGGAGCAATGGGATTAGTGTGCACCGCATTTACCTAACAATAACTTCCATAATGGTAGGCTCCCCCTCATGACGAGGATGCGTAGTCATCGGATATACTCATGCCAACTCATCAACGACAAAGAAAGAGGACATATCGTATCACGTACATATTAAAAAAAAAAAAAAAAAAAAAAAAACTCACCCGCTTGATCATCATGAAGAAACTCAGGTACATGTCCTCACCCAAAGCATAATAGCTGCTCAAAGCCAACCCAACAAAGAAAAGGTTCAGGAATACCCGAAAGGGATAAGGGTCAAAAGAAGAACAACATAATGATCAAGATTATACTCATCGTATGGGAACAAGGTCCTTAAGAATATTCTTATTAGAATGCCACGGAAACAAAGCAAGACAAGCAAAGTCATCAACTCGAAAATCGGTTGTTCCAACTCTTCACTGTAATCAAGAGTCTTAGTGTAAACAACAGAACACCATCGCTACATCAAGGAAAACCACCTTTGACTTCGAATTAACATAAAAGCAACGAAATAAACCAACAACAGGCGATGCCATGAGCACGACACAAGATCTCAAATGAGAAACTCGCACGCACCCGTAACCGAAAGTCGGAAATGTTAATGCGATAATGCCTAATCAAATCAACAAGGAAAATGATGAGGCATTTAAAATTTGCAAGATCAAAAAGCGGTATATAAACCAATTTTCCTGTATGACACTCATGCATCGACACCTACGGTAAGGAAGCTCCTGACTAACCTCCAAAGGAATATGTGTCACACCCCAAATTACTGCTTTGCAATGGAATGGAATTCTCGGGTTCACCGCCATAGCATCACAAGCATAGATATATTGAACGACCTAAAGTGTCGCTTTGAAAACACATCGCTTGATTTAATAAAACAATCGAGTTTACAAAGTTCAGTCCCAAATGAAAATCAACTCAGGCGGAAATAAGTTTGTTACAATTCAAACGATGTTTAAAGTGAGTAAACCTGTGAGACGCGTCACCGCTGACTTAAGATGTGTCCACATGCATGCCATGAAGTGAATGCCTTAGATACCGAGATAAAACATGCTAAAAAGTGTCAACACAAAGGTCGAGCGAGTTCATAGAGTTTGTGTTGAAATGTAAAGCCTTTAAAGAATGTTCTTGCAAGAAAGGCATTGTAAATCCACTCGGCCCAAGTTCCACCATACAAAACTTGCAACCGTGTATTCACAACCCATTGCCAAAATGTATATAGTTTATGTTCAAGCGCATGATGTCAAATAAATTCACAAAATAGTGCATAACTTAATGTATCCACGCTATTTAATATAACACATAATTCAGACGGTTTCAAATTGTTCCATGACCATTAGTTCAAGATTGTACCAAGACCATTAGTTCAATGATTCTACCGAGACCATTAGTTCACCGATTATACCAAGACCATCACTCAATGATTATACCAAGACCATCATCCAATGATTATACCCACCATCGCTCAATAATTATACCAAGACCATCATTCCAATGATTATGATATGGAAATTCTAAGTATGGCAATATCGCTATCAGATGACTAAACACTCCGCCCGATAACATATAGTTTGCAAATAGTCATGAATGTAATAAAAATTTATCGAGCATGTATCTCCCAAAGAGTTTCATAAATAATTAAAACGAGAAAAGCGGCTATGACTCACTTGGACAATAATGCGATGGCAAAAGTGGATACATCAAATGTAGCGAATCTCGAAAGTGACCTATTATGAATGATATGATACGAATGAGTTATGATGTAACGTTATGCATGCATTTCAGATGTTATTTATACCATTTGTGAGTTTTGAAAATAATACTTATCGTCGAAAAATACTCTTTGACGCCTTGACCATTCTTAAATTACTTTTACAAGTATTTACGCCAAAATGTCATCCCACAATGGTTTCAGAATGATTTATGGTGAAATTATCACTTTCCGTCGTAAATAAAGTCGCCGGAAATTTCATGAAATTGACAAAATCGCTTTGAAAGACTAGTCGAAATGGTGTACGTTGATCGTTAGGAAACGAACTTGACGGATTTGGAAAGTTTGTATCAAAATCTAGAAGTTTCAGCTTTATGAGTTTTCGCCATAGAGGTCTCGAGCATAAAGATAATAGGGGTTAAAGATGGTGATTTTGTCTAATTGTTGTGTAAAATGAGTTTCGCCAATTTTAAGCATCCGTGAATAATTTATTACAACTCCGCTATACAAACGGTCGATCGCTTTGAAAAATATGCTCGGTGATCTTGATTTTATTAGAAGACATTTCGCTCCAAAAGTTCCACATCTTCGTTAAAAACAATTTCAATATGGTCATTTTAGTTACCGTAATACTTATCTCGTAAAAATAATATAGTTTTTCCGAAAATAATAGTTACGGCAAGTTTGTAAAACGGTATATCTTAGTCGCTTCAAACTGCTTTCACGATAATACGCCCTTAGCTTCGTATCAAAGTATACTAATATATTTTGACAAGTCGAAATAATTTGTAAAGCTTAAGACTGCTTTTGACTCAATAAAGTAAAATAGGTTGCTGAATTTTCCGAAAATATATATTTCGTCATCAAACTTTAAAAATTCATAACTTCTTCGTTATAACTCCGCTTTAATCCGCCTGCCGCCACGGATTCGCTTTTAAAGTATATTTTCTAAATATCAAGGCCAAAATTTCGCTGCCTACCGTCGGATTTTCCGAAAATAAAAATAAGGATGAACACTTTTTATACTTATCGAAATAGTTTTCGTACTAAGCCTATTCCAATCCCTTCAAATCAACTCCAAAGCTAATCTAATCCTACCATACACCTTTTTAGGGTGTCATGGGTTCCTAAACATCATCAAGACCAACATATACCAAGGGAATAATTATAGGATGACTTTTATATATATATAACACTAAAAATCATGTAATAATGGTATAAACAACACAAATCATGCATGTTTGCTCCAAAAAAATGAAGAGATACTTATGAAATGAAAAGAAAAGATGAAAAATATAAATGATATGCTTACAAGTTAATATGATGAGGTGCAAAGAACAAGGTTTAGCCTAAACACCCTAGGTTTTTATTTCAAAACCTTAATGAGAGTGTTATCTAGATTGTTTAAAACTTGATTAGCAAAATTTTGATGAATCCCGAACACAATAATGGCCGGTTATGGAGACAAGAAACAAGAGAGAAGAACTTTTCTAGCTTGAATTATTTTGGTGAAGGAAAATGAATGAAAAATGAGATACTTGGAGTGTATATATATGCAATCAAGAAATTTTCACCTAAACATTAATTATAACCTCCCTCGGTCGCCAAGGGGGAGGAATGCAAAATATCTTTTTTTTTTTTAATATATAAATTGTGTAAGTAATTGTAGTAAGTGTAAGAAGATGTATAAGTTAAATGAAACTTGTAAGGTTTAATATACATTAGTGTATTTAAGGAAATTTTAGGTAAAATAATTAATAAAAGATCAAAATAAAGTATAATGAGATCATAAAATTGTAAAATACATTCCTTGTAAAAATTGAGTGATATAATAATTATCGATAATTTTTAAGAAAACGTCAGAATAATATAAATTCAACGATTTATATACTAAATAAATTTAAAGCACTAGGTAAACTCAAAATATAGTTTTTATAAACTAAATGTAAGTATAAAATATATCGGATCATTTTGGAAGTAGTGGATTAAATGTTCAAAATAATAACTCACGCGATAACGTTAATTTAATATAAATTTTACGCTTTAATGTGAAATGCAATGTCATGAATGAACCAATATGATGCAAATGATGTTAATGAAATGTAGACTAAACTTAGTCCATATGAAATGTTCGTGATGATATGATCATGAATTCGCCGCTAAACCATAAAGGTTACGCTGACTTGGAACACGAAACCTAGTTTACTTATAAATGTTGAAATTGTGAAGCATGAATTGTTTCGAGAATGACTAAATCATGAAATTGTCACAATATGATAAGTCCTAAGGAAGGAACCAAATGTCTCTGGAGGAGTACCACACTTTATGTCAACAATCAAACTCATAGCGAACGGATAAAGGGCGGACGAATGAAGGAATTCTCTTCTAAAAAGATACAACAAAACGGCGATGGTGAAAGTAAAACAGAGGAATAAAAATGAGGGCAGTATTTATACTAAGGGGACACATAAATTTGGATGATGACGCGTGTCAAAGAAAGCCGGAATAAACGATCAAGATCAAGAGTAAAAAAGATGCGCGTGAGATATTAGGACAAATCAAAGCAGAAAACGAAGAGTCGACAAGCGCCCACGTCGCACGAAACACTTCCTAAAGAAAGAGAGGTGTCAGAAAGACGCGTCAAAAAGAGTGAGAAAAGGAAACGTCTCCGTCAAACTTAAAATCTAGCAAATACCTACCGCACGCGACAATATCCGCATGCAATAAATGTGCCAGACTAGGGGGACTCGATAACGTAGCAATCCCTAAAGAGAAGGAAGCACCAGAAAAACATTTCAAAAAGGGCACGGAAAGGGAAAGTGCTCAGTCAACTCAAGTCTAGTAACATCCACCGCATACGACAATATCCGCACGCAGCGCACACACTAGACTGGGGGGACTTGATGACGTATAGTGTGTATAACGGGCCCACTAGACCCAATATACACTATACACATACTGGCCCAGGCCCAATAACGATAAAATAACCATGAACTCTGGACCAACAGTAAGCCCAATGACGAAATTGGCTATAGTCCGGACTTAAAGACGCACGCAAGATACATGGCAGGCTGAGCCATTAGCCGTTGAAGGTATCATGTGTCCGCATCCGCGATTGACACGGAACCTTGTTCGACAAGGGTCTGGCTCCGGCGACTAACCACCATGTGCGAGTATCTAGGAAACCCTAGCGGTAAGCCTCGCCTATAAAAGAGGCTCTAATCCCCATACAAGGTACAACTTTTTCTCTCATAATTACACACACATACTATTACTTTCTCCGACAAGGACGCAGACTTACTTACTCACGTGAGTCTAATCGCGTCCGTCCCACTGAAGACTAACTGTTTACTCTTCTTGTGCAGTGAAACCCATCAAACTACTTTGATTAAGACAAGACCAAATTTATTAATAGCTTGTTGGCTCATCCCAAGAAGCTACGCCACATCCATTACAAATTATTACACTTTTTTACTAATAATATATATATATATATATATATATATATATATATATATATATATATATATATATATATATATATATATATATATATATATATATATATATATATATATATATATATATATATATATATATATATATATTATATATATTTGTTATTTGATCTCAAAATTTAGAAGTTTTGTACAATGATTTCTGACCCATGCCATCTTATATATATTTGTTATTTGATTCAAAATTCAGAAGCTTTGTACAGCGATTATTATACAAGATAAAATATTCGATCTCAAAATTTAGAAGTTTTGTACAATGATTCCTGACCCACAACTCTAAGGTGAAGACAAACTGCCATCTTAGTTTCTAGGCTGCAATTCTACAAGGCTGATTTTAGTATTGTGATTGTGATTCCACATGTCCTTTTCGCAAGTATATGGGGACTCTTGCTCAGCTAAATCACATCTCCATGCCGAGATCACAGCAGTAGACACATCACCGTTTCTAGAATCTTCCTATTGTTGGTTAAAGGTTTTATAAACAGAATTAAATACTATATCCAAAAAAATGTTACGGATGTCTATACTCTATAGGCAAGGAAAAAAAATATGGACACTTGTTCAGGCAGGTAAACCCGTAAAATTTCACCCTCAGATACAGGTTATGGGTATAAATTTCAAAATCTAATCTGTAAACAGAAATGAGTATACTATATATGTGTCTGATAAATCTGCCACGTAATACTATTTAAGGTTTTAGCTTATTCCCATTTCCAACACATGCGTCAAATGATTCCGATAATACCAAAATCTGGAGTAAATGAAATTCTTTTGTCTATCTTACTATATTCTCGTATGAATTAATTATGACTAGCTTGTATTTGAATGTGTAATCAAGCTTGTTTCTGGTTAGGGTTAATACACAAACAAGTTACTAAACTTTGCGAAAAATTTGTCCTAAGTCACTAACGTTTCATTTCTGTCATCTAAGGTACTAAACTTCACGAGTTGTTTAAAGTTTAAACATGTTACTGAACCTTTAAAATGATGACATTGCATATTTTTTTAGTACAAAACGGTCCTTGTATTTAGTCGTGTGTCACGGATTTAGTCCCTAGACCACTATTTCTGTTAGTTTGACCGTTTTCATACATTTTCGTCCAATTTTTTACGTTTTTATTCATTTTCAACCGTTTTTATACGTTTTCGTCCGTTTTCATCCCCCCCTCCCTTTTTACGTTTTTAATCGTTTTCATTCGTTTTTATACGTTTTCATACATTTTTATTCGTTTTCATACGTAAGAAAAATGGATGAAAACATATAAAAACTTAAAAAACAGGGACGAAAACGTATGAAAACATAGAAAACGAGCGAAAACGTATGAAAACCTAAGAAAACGGGCTAAAACGTAAGAAAAACAGACAAAAAGGTAAGAAAACGTATGAAAACATAAGAAAATAAGCGAAAACGTAAGAAAAACGGATGAAAACGTATGAAAACGGATAAAAACGTATGAAAACATAGAATAACGGATGAAAACGAATAAAAACGGATGAAAACGTATAAAAACGTAAGAAAAGGGGGATGAAAACGGACTAAAACGTATAAAAACGGTTGAAAACGAATAAAAACGTAAAAGACGGACGAAAACATAAGAAAACGGTTAAACTAACAGAAATAGTGGTCTAGGGACTAACTCCGTGACAACCGACTAACCACAAGGACCGTTTTGTACTAAAAAATATGCAATGTCATCATTTTAAAGGTTCAATAACATATTTAAACAACTCGTGAAGTTGAGTACCTTAGATGACATAAATGAAACATTAGTGACTTACGACAAATTTTTCGCAAAGTTTAGTGACTTGTTTGTATATTTATGCTTCTTATTTTACACAGTTAAAAATAAAAATATGTTCAGTTGCATGCTTTGACCATTGCTCAATGGCCAATCTAAGCAACCAGATTTTGATTCTTCTTATTAGGTAAAAGTATGCTTCATTTCATACACTAGTTATTGTTATTCCACATTTTCGTATATTAAGTTTCGGATTCAATGGTCAGCTATAACTCAAACAATGTATGGAATGAACATGTACTTTTCTAAAGAAACTTTATTGTGTTCTTTAATAGTAGTTGCATATCATCTAGAACACGCTATGTCGCTATATATGTTTTTTAGTTGGTTATGATACAATATGGTATCATATTCTCTTATTTACATCCACATTTATGTTATAGTATTAATTATGTTTTTCATGGTGAGCCATGACAAGAAATGCTGTAGGTTTAATGTCTCCTCCATCTCAAGCACCAAGACATCATGTTACAACTAAAGATTCAAATCCCTAAATGAGTTCTACTCTGCAAGACATGGGGCCTAATCTTTGAGGTCCAATAATAACTAAAACTCTTACTGAATCAACTAAACTTCTAGCCCATGTAAGAAAAAATATGCAGAGTTTTGAATGAAGAAGTTAATCTAAATGAAATGGTAGCTCTTAGATACAATGCATGACCGGTAGGCAAGGAAAGAGGTGGCATCCATTATTCTGCATAAGTGTTATTGCAGGTCAGACATATCAGACTTGGAGGTTTCACGAACATCATACGGCCTCTTTTTTAGCATGTTTCTCGAAATATCATCAAAATGGAAATATTTGAACTGTAGTAGTGTTCCAAGAAGTGTGAGAGTTTTTGCTTGTTGGAGGCAAGTATACTAGGATTGTCGTCACAAATAAAAGTTGGAGATCAAGCAACCAAAAGAGGAAATTCATGATGAAACTGCTCAGTTAATTAATGAATCTTGGGTGCTATAAAATGGAAAGTAAGATATCAATCAAATTGTATTGATGCCTTATCAGCCCCAATTTTTAGCACAAGAGATCTAAAATCAGGTTGGGCATTACAATAATGAATTGCTTTTTGGCTGGCAGCTCGACATCCGACTTGTATTGGTGACGACAACCATGCTTTTATTGCCTATAACAAACATTATACTCTTACCCTTGTAAAATTTGGAGAGTGGTATATTCTTTGGATGGTAGTTCAAGATACTGGCTTTATAAGAAGTTGAAAGATGGAGGTCAAACGTCGAATCCAACATGATCAACCATCAATAATTATACAGACAATTTCTGGTATATTGTCGTACCACACTTTGCCATAATAATTCCGTATTGTTGTCCACACTGTACACAACTTTAATATCCATTATTGTGAAATGTTTCAAAGCAAGAGAGCCTAGTGATCTTAGATGTATACCCCTAATTCGGGTAAACGGGTAAAGTTTTCCCCTGTTGAGGTTACTTGGGGAGGACGAGTATTTAATTCAGATGTACATGGCCTAACCGAGGTATCCGAATGACCGCTTCCAACCCTTTCCCTAGCCACCCCCAAATGTGTATCAAGTGAGGTTTGAGCCCTAGACCTCTTGTGAGGAGGTTGGGTACTTAGGTGCCTTACCACTAGGCCATTAGGTGGCACCCCCAAATTTATTCCCCAATTCACTTTCTTTATTTTCTTCTTTAAAGAGCTAGAAGTAGTAGAGATTCTAAAGAAAATATAGGTGTCCCACTGTCCCTCAAACTTGAAGTTAGGCGAGGGAACTGATGCACACTTGCACCTTGTATACTTTACCCAAGTCTTGTGGGACTGAAGTGTTTGGATTTGAACCTCCAACTGAATCATAAAGTCACAGTGAATAAAATGGAGGCATTACACTCTTCGCATGTTACCCTAAAATAACGTCAAATAACTAGGACATAGATGGGGATATGGTTAATAACAGTTTTAAAAAATTTACCACCAATTTTCAAAAAAGTTTATAGGTTTCTAGAAAACAGAACTAAAGATTAGGGATGCTAACAAGAATTCTCCACAGCATAATACTATTGCAAACTTAATGGTGGTGTTTGTTTCGGCTTAAATAGTCGGCTTATGGCTTATTTGGTTTTCGGCTTATGTTTCATAAGCTCACTTTTGGTGGCTTATTTTGAAACTTTCCGGCTTATATAAGCTTATTATGACATGATAAGCTTATATAAGCCGAAAATCAAAATAAGCCACAAAAAGTGCGTTTATGAAACATAAGCCGAAAACCAAATAAGCCATAAACCCAATATATAAGCAGAAACAAACAACCCCTAAAACACATTTATTGCAACACACTAAGGTATCATTGGAAAGAATGCATGTGAATTTGAAATTACAAAAAACTAAAACATGAGACAATGTGGTGATCATAAGAAAATTATTAGTTCGATGTTCTAAGAGCACTCCCATCGTTAACGTTTTAACGCCCGTTAAGAGCTGCGTTAACGCCGTTGTAGGCGTTATCCGTTGGAAGGCATGCTCGATAGCGCGTTAGAGGAGCGTTGCCTCTTTAACGCCTGATTAAGGCTAGGAAAAAAAAAAATCGAAAATGTTACAAAAGTAGTCCCTCTAACGTTAAATTTTTAAAAAATTACATAAAACCCCTAACGGCTAGTTTTTTTTTTTTTAAATTCAAAAACATTATTTTACCACTATAAATACCCAACTAAAACTCTATTTTTTTCACACTTCCTCTCACACTTTATATACTTCCTCTCACACTTTCATAATTCAAAAATCAAATTCGTTCACAATGGATCCAAATCAAGTCGGTGATATTCCTCATCTTGGTCGGATACGAAGACCTAGCAGACTTCAATTTATGGCGTCCCGGCGTCAGTATCACCTTCGGTTGGAACAAGAAGAAGGTATTGAATCTCAACATCCTACTCGTTCGTACCCATATATATCGTGAACGTGAGCTTGCGAGAACGTCACGCTCAACGATTATTTCGCACAAGGTTGTAAGTATTCAAACCGGAATTTTCGTAGAAGATTTCGTATGAGTAGAAACTATTCCTGCAAATAGTTGAAGGTATTGAATCTTATACTTGAGTAATATTCCGGATCATTTAATTACTTTAGGCAAACACCCGATGCTTGTGGTCGAATGAGTATAAGTGCTTTCACAATGAAGTGTCGTCTGTCATACGCCAATTGGCGTCTGGCGCCTCACCCGATGCATTTGATGAATACTTGCAAATGGGTGCGAGTACTTCACAATTATGTCTTGATAATTTTAACAAATGTATTATTGATTTGTTTATGTCGGAGTATTTAAGAAAACCAACATGGGCCGACATTCAAAAATTTATCAACAACATGAAGAAAAACATGGTTTCTGGGAATGTTGGTAGCATTATTTGCATCGCATTGGGAATGGAAAAATTGTCCGATGGCTTGGCAAGGCATTTCTCTAGGGGTGATAAAAAATACCCAACAATTATGCTTGAAGTCATTGCTTCTCAAGATTTATGGATCCGCATGCATTTTTGGGATGGCGAGGCAAATAACGATATTAATGTTTTAGATAACTCTCCGTTATTCGGACGACATTCTTGCTTGATAATGCCCCAAAAGCACCTTATATGGTCAATCTTAACTAGGTATGAACAGGGGTATTACTTGGTGATGGAATTTATCCGCGTTGGCAACTTTCACAAATCCTTCACTAAGAACAAGCGATGAAAAACATACGTGCTTTAAAAGGAGACAAGAAAGTGCAGAAAGGATATTGAGCGTGCTTTTGGTGTTCTTGAGTCGTTGGGGTATACTACAACAACCGCACGTCAATATGAAATTGCCGCGTCGTAGAATCATGTATTGTTGCATTATTATGCATAACATGATTATAAAAGATCAAAATTTGAATTACGTGACTATAACGAGCTGTGGGTGGATCCGTCGGAAATTTGAGGCAATGAAGATGGGTTGAAAGATGTGATACTCATCATGAAAGGCAAAAGAAATACGGCAAACAACGCGACACCCAACTCCAACGGGACCTTATGGAGCATGTTTGGCGTAAGAATCTTGAACGACATGGACAACAACAAGAGAGCGACGACGATGAATAAGTATTTGCTATGTTTTTTTTAATTTATTGCGGTGTTTTTTTTTTTTTTTTTATTTCGTTGTATTTTTTTTTTATTTTTTTTTAATCTCGTATTTTAATATGTTTTTAGTTTTAATGAAATGTTTGTTTTAGTTTAATAAATGAAGTGTTTGTTTTAGTTCAGGGGTTGAAATTGAAAATATGAAATATTATTGGTGTTATGGTGTTATTGGGATGTTATGGTTGTGAGTGTTTTTTGGGGATGTTAATGTTAAATGTTAAAGTTGATTTGGCGCTGACGTGGACGGTGTTATTGGTGTTATGGTGTTATGGATGAGAGTGCTCTAAATATTATAATATATAACAACCAGTTATAACATCAAGCTGATGAAGACCAATGAAGTTTTAATCTTCACTACATTAAAAGCAAAATGACATTTATATTGACTATATGGCATTTCCATCAACTGGATCCTCAAAAGACTTTAATATATGTCGGAAATATTACTCCGTATAAATCTTAAATTACTATATGTTCGAGAATATTAGAATTTGATTCAATGATGCAACGATTTTTTATACAATGAAAGGGCTAAAGCCAAAGAAATGGTCGAGAAGAACCTTATGCATAAAATACATCAGTCATCATAGGAACAATGAGGAGAAGCGGTGCAGCCAGGGTCAAAGGGATCGTCAGATGCACAACAATGCCAATATTGGAAAACTTTACCAGATTCGGGCGTATTCATGGTCCCTCCACTATAGGCACTCTCAAACTTCCTCTTGGTTTCTCCTGAAGAGTCGAAACAATTATCCATGACAAGATGAATAAGATTAACAAAATACCCCAGATACCGTTTATTAAATTATGTTTCCTACATAAGCTTTTACTTTTTTATTCTTTCGCGTAAGTTTACAACTACATACAAATATAATCTTCAGCTCACAAGTACCTTTAAACTAAAATAAGATTTTACTATTATCATTTGGAAAAACAAGGAAAATAATTACCGCCAAAATGAGCAGTGTGGAAACGACAAGCTTGGGGATGATTAAGAAGAGGATCGTACTGCTTTTTACATTGCTTACAAGTTCTCAAATTCACCACTTTAGTTTCCTCAACTGAGCATTGAATCGAGTGTTTTCTGAGTTTACTATGATGAATCTGTGTTGACAATCGAATTAAGGAATGATTTTGATGATTCAAGGAGGGATGTTGTACTTGTGGTCTTATTGAGGAACAGATTTGGGTTGTCATTTTTATATTACTGTACATCACATCAACTGGAGTTGGGTTTCGTTGGTGAATTTGGGGGAAGTATGATGGTGAAGCATAGACAAAGTAAGACCTTCGCTATGCCCTTGTATTTTGATATTTTTACTTGGGGTCCCTCGTAGTCGTTATAATTCACGTTCAAGTTCCTATAGTGGTTAGAAGAAGGTTTTTAAGATAGCTTAAAATCGTTTTTGGTTTTGCCTAAGATCTGATTATAAAGTGTTTAATATAATTAGCATTTTCCTTTCATATTTTACATGACTTAATAAATTATTTTAGGATATTATTGTCAAGATCGAGATCCAATTAAGATGCTATCTTGCAAAAATCCTACGTAAGATCGGAATCGTTTTTTCTTTTTAGTATCAGGATCTTAACAACCATGGGTTAGATCGTTGATATTTATTCAAATATTACTTGCCCCATGTTGTTCGTGAAGTGAAAATAGGAGAATGTCGGTATTTAAAGTATGAATTTGACTTTGACTTTTGAAATATGTGTTTGGCATAATGTATGCGTTTTTATTAATAACTCGTGAGACAGATGCATGATAGTCATGTAGATTTCAATGGCTTTGTATGAGATAAGAAAAAGACGACCCTTTTGAAAGCGGAAAAATTTGCTTATTTGACGGAAGTTCGTTATTTTAAAAATTTTCGGTTAATCATCTATTTGATTCTTCCAACGGTATTTGTGTGTTTTATAACTTGAAAGTCATGTAATTCAAGTCTTATACTTATAGCAAATATTATAAAAAACGGAAACCCGTAGTAAAAAGATGCCCGATGAGACGATACTGGTTGCACCACCTCCTAACCGGCTTTGGACAAATGTGTCAAAATATAAGATATTATACAAGAATGGGTAGGTTTGGTTATATTCTTCGTGTGAGAGTAACTAGACAGATTGCTAAGCGGAGCTGACAAACCTAAAAAAAAAAATCATAAGCTTTTCTCGAGTGAGGTTATTATTGGGGTAATCCCGACACGAATGTGACTTATTCATGTAAGGTTAATCGAGTTTGAGGGAAGAAATAACTTACCCGTATCGGACCCAAATAAAATGCGAGTTATTCGGGTTTTGGGTTATTAGGGTATGAGTTATTTGGGTTTGGGTTAATTTGATTCGGGTTAATCTGAATAAGCCAAATTATAATATAAATTTATTAAAAAAAAAAAAAAAAAAAAAAAAAATAAAAAAAGTAGCTAATTTTTTGTTAAAAACCAAAAAGAAATGTGAAAATAAATCCTCTGAGCGAGTAATTTAGGTTGACCCCCCGAATAAAGTTGAAACTTTCACAGGAAAATCGATCTTGTAAGAGTTTCGGGTTAATCAGGTTACTAAATAACGTTTTCATTCCGTGTAAACAAGCTTATTTGGTAAAGTCGGATTAGTCGATTTTGAGTATTTTTGACTACCCCCTTGACTTGGAGGTGTGTACGGGCCTGTGTAAACATGAATATAAAACTCAACTAGAGGGCGTTTCTTTGAAATATGTAAAATCCGAAGGACAAGTTCTGCCATAACCTCAAAACGAAAAACAAACGCCCAAATCAAACTTTTATTTTATCCATCACTTCCCAATTCTTACCCCAAATCCAATATTCTAGGGCTCCAATTTACAATCACACAACTTAAATAAAACCAATAAGTTCCTTAATTAATTTTATAAATCAATGGCAAATAACAACAATAAAAAAGATGAACCACCAGTTGATCGATGGTTTGACTTAACCTTAGGTTCATCTTTTCAGGATAACCCTTCTTCCAAATTCTGCACTCTTCGCTGTAAGTATATTCAATTTTTATCAAGATTCAGTTTTTAATAAGTATCGCTGTTAAAGTGATAAAGTCAATGCTGAATCTCATTAGTTTTATAATTTATTTGGATTAAAAGTTTGATTTTCATGTTAAGATTTGAACTTTATGAAAAATGAGTAAATTTTCTGATATGGGTTTGAATATTTGATTAAGCTTATTTTTTTTGGCTTATGAGCTTATCTGGTTTCGACTTATGTTTCACAAGCTTTTTAAGCCAATAAATTTCAAAATAAGCCTGAAAAATGGGCTTATGAAATATAAGGCGAAAAGCTTAAACAAACAGCCCCTAAAATTTAATCATATTTTGGACCAAAGTTTTGATTTTTAATGTACCGATTTTGAGTTTATGTAAAATGAGTTAATTTGGTGATATGGCTTTAATATGTAATGTTGAATGTTACTAATCTGATTGGATTTTGGACTAAAAGTTTTGAATTTTAGTGTCAAGATTGTGCTTTTACGAAATTGAGTTAGTATGGTGATATGTATTTGGTTGCTACAGATGAATTTAAGCCGGCATCGATAGATAAGAACCAACCCGGAAAATTGCATAAGACAAGTGATAATAAAGTGGCTGTTGAGTTTCAGAATAATCAGCCAGGGAAACCTAAAGTTAGTTTTGAAGGTAGTAGTGAGGATTATAAAGATAATGATGCGGTTTTGTTCTTTGATGGAGAGAGTTTTAGGTTGGAACGTTTACATAGGTCGGTTAAGCGGTTAAGGCATGTGAGGCAACCTGGTGAGTCTGCAGGTGTGGCTGCAGCTGCTGGTGTGTCAGGGTTGCAACCTGAGGCTAGTTCGCCGCCACTTGGGAAAGGATCGAAAGTTCAGTCTTCGAATAAGAACTTCCTTCCTGCAACGGTATGTTATTCTCTAGCTCTTTATCTGATTTGGATTTCACAAATTTACCATAAGAATACTTAAGTCACATAATATTGCTGATAAAAAATGTTGGGGAGTTGGCTCGTTTAGGTTATTATTGGGTGCTTCTTTTATGCTTCATGCCTTAGTTAGGATTTTTTATTTTTTTTCTTGGTATATAGCAAATGAAAATTACAATATCATTGTTGCAACTTGCAAGCCAATCTCTTTAAAATATAACTTATGCGCAGGTATACATATTGAGTGTTGTCTTAATATAGTGATTGTGTAGTGGGATATGAGCCTTACGGAAATCCCTACTTTTTTTTTTGTCCTAGGTCCTGACAGTGTGAATAATCTTTTTTCTTATTCTAGTTTTGTTCTGTAGGTACCAAAATCAATTATCTTTTGAAGTTATCCCTCTGTAGTCATATATATTTTTGATAGCTAAACTTTGTAAATTTTGTAAACTTTGTAGAATTGTGTGAAATTTATTATTGGGTGGTATTACTTCGCAAGTTGTGAAGCTTGGGTTAGCTTTCATGTTTTTTATTCCAAATATGTACATGTGTCTTTTTTGCATGTGCTATGGTTGAAGTTCTTATCTATTTCCAGTGTCTGACTAATAATGGGTGTTTTGAAGCTGTCATCTTGCAATTTTTTGCAAGTAGGTTGTAGACATATAGTTTTACTTGCCAAACTCCCCCAAAATGAATTTGTTTATCATATAGATTGAGAATAATGCATTTTTTGTTTACGAGGTTTCCTATTTTGCTTCTTTACATGACTTGTATACACTTTTGCACACTTCTACAGGTGGAAGTTGAACGCATTGAAATCGGCAACTTTAAAAGCTTCGGTATGTTTCGTACTCATACCTTATCTTTTCAGTTTTATATATATTAAAATCTATCAAGTATGATTACGAAAACTATAGCATGATACTAAATTGCTAATAAATTTAGTCTTTGCTATAGAAAGATCTAGGGAGTTAATATGTCATTTAAATACGCTTCAGTGATTTTCAACCCTTTTCCTCAGCTTCCTGTAAAGTCTAAACTACTTAACCCATTTGACTTGTTAATATAGAACTTAACCTAAATCAGCCCATGTATAGGTAATAATGCTTGTTTCTTTAATTAATAATTTTATTATTTCACCGGGTATAAACCCTTTACCCCCAAAAAAAAATAATGCTTGTTTCTTTTGACAACAAATTTATCAATTCAAAAAGAGATTGTGAGGATAATGATTTTTAGTGCTTGAAAGAAAATTTGGTGCAATGTTACCACATCTTTTACATTGTTTTTCGTTTTTCCAGATGGAAAATTCCGGGAAGAGAAAGTTGTTGATAATCCATCTGTCCCTTTAGATCCATTCTACACCTCTCCAGAACAAAAGATCGATGATGATCTGGAGGAACATCTTAATACAATCAACGATGACGATGAAGAAATTGACATTGGTGGAAATGATAATTTAGAAACAGCACCTGAAAGGCAACCATTCACCGGGATTGACATCAATATCCCACACCAACAAGAAAGTGATGATGAGATTAATCTGAGTGATGATGATGGGGACAATGGTCCGAGTGCTGCTGAAGCCCTCAGAGAAGCCCTCAGAGAACAGGTGAATGCTGAAGAAAGTAAACAACCGTCTTCAAGCTCAAGCGGAAGCGGAAGCAGCAGCAGTAGTAGTAGCAGCAGTGACAGTGATAGCAGTGGTGACTCTGTTACCTCTATCTAACAACTTTCAAGTTTTCACTGCATCTAAGATTCGCTTTTTCGAGTCTATATCAATCAGGCTTAAGTTTCATTATATATGTTGGTTAATACAATAATTTATAGCGCTTTAATACAACCATCTAACCTTCTTTATCAAGCAATAATCTTCTTGTTGTCTGCAACCCCTCAATTTATCATTATAGAGATCAATTAACTATCATGAAACGACACCTTTGCACCTCCTTTGAGTTCCTAAACATCCATCAACAATCTACTCAAGCCGATGTTTCTCACACCATTGCCCAGGTTATTAATCTCTTCCTTTAATTCTCCCTTTCTTCAGCTCAACTACTAGATTTCTTAAAATTGAAGCTGTTAAGGACCAACTGAAATTCCCGTAGAGTTTTTGGGCAATGGTGTCTTCATTAGTGACCTCAATATTACTAGTTAAACCCAAATTTATCGTCTAAAAGAACCTGTTTTCGCCATTGAAAAATAAACTACGCATTTATAAAGATGTGCAGTCGCAACTTCAATGTTGGTAGCAATTTCCAGTTTTTCACTAACCTTGCATCCAATGTTTTCATTTCAGCTATTTTCTTGACAAAAGATGTATACCTTTTTGTGACACGTTCTACATTGGCCCACAAATTCAGACACTTCAAATTCAATATCGGGTAAAATGATGTATTTTGCAAAAAATCATCGGTGTTGGACTTTTTTGAGCGCATGCAATAAGCAGCCCAATCGATTAAAAAAGTTGTGAACATGCAACAATCTGCCACCTTTTGTGATATGAAACAGTAAGTAACTGCAATTCCACCACCTTCAAAAGATGTTACTCAAGTCAAGAAAAAAGTTTGATCCTTACGTGACCCCTTCTGCACGAACCTTCAGGAAAAAAGTAATCTCTGCCACTCATACTTGTAATTTACTGTTGGACAAAATCTGAATTTTGACACCCCTAAATCTTAATACACTCGTTGATCACCACAATCAACGGTGACGCCACATCTTCTAAAAGCCTACCAGCAAAAGGGTACTACCCCGTTAGTGTTTCGGATAAAGATTTCCTTAGAACGTTGATACTTTTTAAAATTTAACACACATACAAAATCAGCATCAAAGTATAATGATCCAAGGTGAGTCGATAGGGCAACAAAAATCAAGTGTTTTGTGGTGATTTGAGGTTGAAGAAAGTTCAATGTTTTTCTAGAGATTAATCCAGTCATCCGTTTTCACTACCTTTTTAGCCATAAAGAACCATGCATCTTTGTAATCATTAGTATATATGAATAAAGATGTTAATAACTTAATTAATCATCTTAAATAACTCTGATTCCATCAGTGGCTTCACTTAGTACGAATCCATCTTACCTTGTCTTATTCATATGCTTGTACTTTTGTAATTTTGTTGCACCGTATCATAGCTAATAAGAATATATAACCACTTTGGCAAGAAAAGAAAAAAAAAAAAAAAAAATCAACAAGCAATATATAAGCTGAAATATAATGTTGGCAATTCATAGATGGTATATGCCCTCTTGGTATGCTGGAGATATTTCTTTATTCTTGGTGTTTTTGGCTAATTAACATGGAATTCCTATATACTTATTATAATCTGAGTTATGTTGCAGTGGTGAGTTCATTAAGAAAGGTAGAGTATACACTGGCAAACATACGGATACACTGGATTATACAGCTGCAAATGAATATAATATCCAAGGTTTGTAGGGTCAATGTACTTCTTGCAACGTGCAACTTCAATTCACATGTTTATGTAAAGAGTTATCGAACCATTTCAGGCTTTAAGCCCCAAAAACTAGGATCCAGGAAGGCATTTTCAGTACATCTATCACTACTATTCACTAGTATAACCTTGGTAGCATACTTCAAGCCCAAGGAGATGAGAATGGACTTACAGTTATGGTACATGTACCATCTTGCATCATATTAGGAAGAGGATGCTTTAATTAATCCATGATTGAAATCACATATGGAGTCTCTTGGATGAAACTAGGTATTCCACCATTAGATTTCCCTTTGTTTCCATTTTGATATCTTAAGGCATCTGGGGATCTAAACTTAGAAGGTTGTATATGGAATTCCTTAGATTTCAGGTGAAGATTAATACTGTTGTTTATACGATTAGAAATGCATGTATGTAGTAGCATTATGCTGAAAAAAATTGGTATTATTGATAAAATTCTCACTTATATTATACTTGGAACATGCCCCTATTCATTCTTCCCATGAAATTAGTTTCTTTGTTGCAAATTTTAAACTAGTTTCTTCACTCTGTAAATTAAGCTAATGGGCACTTAACAGTAATCCACAAGAGTATGAGGAAGTCGAAGTGAGGCTTTTTTTTTTTGGATATATGAGCAAATATCAAGTGTATATCAAGTTGATTTGCATTTTGTAGGTAAAAGTTTTGGGTTATCTATCATTAGTCATTACTCCACTTAAGTATCACCCTTTAGCCAAAAATCATTACTCCACTTTAAATTGAAGGCATAGCCTTTGTTTGCGATCTTTTGAACTTTATTATATAAATAATCTCATATACCAAATAACAGTAGGTCCAGTCCTGTAGCCGTGGTCTCATAACGCTACATGTCGATAATAAATCTAATGAGCGTGCCATTGGCGGAGCCTAGAATGTTGCCATCCTCCAATGAAATATAAAGCTCCAACTCTGGCCTCCACTTGAAGCTTGTATATAGGTATCACAGAATTAGACAGGAAAAGACACATATTCCATTTCTGGAATCTTAAGCCTTTCAAAACAACTTTTGCTTATCTTTCTAACCTTTCATAGTGATCACCAAAACATTATGTCGGTACGTTCACCATCAACTGGTAAAGCCTAAGGGTGGCAATTAATTCATGATACGACAAAAAACGTAACTTGAACATTTTACCAAATAAACGGGTAATTTAAAACATGAACTTACTATATCTTTTAGACTTTTACAATAGAAATGTAGTTATGAGGAAGATCATGGGAGGTGTACTATTACTCTGTATGTAACAAAAGATTTTTGTGATGTTGATGTTATCTGTAGATTTGTCATTGTCATCATGATTCCATTGGCATAAACACCGAGAATTCGAGAATCTTCTACCATCCTACCTGAAGCATCTTTATGGATCAAATCTAATTCTCTAAGTTTCTCAACCAAACTTGCGCAATTCAAAGGTTTTAGAGGGCTTTTTCGAAAGATCATTGTTTTTTATTCCTTTTCTTTATTGTGTTATCCCGTAATAGGGGCCAGGGGGTGCTTAACGCTTTGCAAATTGGGATACTCGGGGTAGAAAAGGGAAGTTCGTACCGCATGGGATTTCACGAGGGAAACTTTTATGCAAACTTCATTCCAGCATCTTCTTTGAGAAGGTTGTGGAGACCTTCTGTGGTTTGAAGCTAAAGAATGTATATAGATTACCACAACGAAGCAAACTACTAGAAAGCTCATTACAAGAATGTATATAGATGGATTGTAGCCTTAGTTTATATGGTTTTGGTGTTATCTAGGGGGTGTTTGTTTTCAAAGGCCAATAAATCATTGTAATTGAAGTTGCGGGTAAATTAGTGTTGCAATCGTACACATACATCAAACAGAGCCCACAACGATATAGCCAATAATAATGTAAAACGAAAAAAAAAAAAACGCAAACACCACGGTTATCGTTTTGGATTCTAAGCTTAATCCACTAGAAAGCTCATTAAAGATTTGTCATTACAAGAATGGAGAGCGTGAGGAAGTTGGCCTTTATCTTAATATATGAAATATTATCAAGTGTCTGTTAGGTTAATGTGTAGGCACAAGTTTTGGATGATTCTTAAGTACTCCACTTTTAATTAAAGCATAATCCTTTGTATGTAAACTTTTGATCTCTCGTTATATAATAATTCCAGTTAACCAATAGCATTAGATTAGGTGTTGCGGTCGTGGTCTTATAACACCACATGTCGCTAATAAAACTGATGAGCGCTCCATTGGCGGAGCCTAGAATGTTGCCATCTTCCAATGACTCTAAAGCTCCTGGCCACCACTAGAAGCATTCATAGGCGTCCTGGAATTAGACAGTAAAAGATGCAGATTCCATTTGTGGAATCTTAAGCCTTTCAAAGCAACTTTAGCTCCTCTTCCAAACCACTTATAAAGTGAGCACCAAAGGTCAAAATATCTCGCCACGGTAAATCCTAAATTCATGACACCATGTGAAACATATTATGAAACTCTTACGAAATATGGGTTAGGGTTGTGTTTAATTGCATTTTTATATTGATTGAAAACAGGGCTGAGTATAAGTATGATTAAAAACAGTAAATGATGTAATCAAATTTGTTTGGCCCACTATTCTGCTGTGTATAAACATGCTGCAAACATATTAATTGGGCATTTGCAGTATTGGGAACAGTCGCTGATTGATAAGGATTTGACTCATGAAGTAGATCCATGAAGATCATGAGAACCACCTAAGGAACTTACTATATTTTCCTTCTCAAACGATAAATAAAGTTGAAATTAATGGTAAGAACCACAACCGCACACGCACCGCAAAGTAGATGATCTCCAATTTAGAAAAATATAGTCTACCAAAGAATGTAGTTACGAGAAAGATAGGAGCATATGTTTACTGATAATATGGAGTTGATGTCATCTATAGATTTGTCATTGTCTTAACAGTTCCATCGGCATAAAGAGCGAGAAACTCGAGAAACTTCTACCATCCTACCTCTAGCATCGTTTATGGATCTAATCTAACTCAAAAGTCTAGTGACTTGTGCACTTGCGAAGGTTTGAAAGTGCTTTTCTGAAAGTTCCTTGTTTTTTTTGTGCTTCTCCATCCGTATAATCAAGGGGGGAAATCAAGTTCGTAGCAATCGGGATAATATGAGGGAAACTTATATGCAAACTTCATACCAACATCTTCTCTGAGAAGATTGTGGACATCTTTAAATGCGGTTTATAGCCGGCGTCTGATTTGGAGTTACTGTTGCTTTTCGAGTCTCGCAGTTGTCGGATCGAGTTAGACTTCTGGACGAGGCCCGATACGTGGCGTTGGCTGGGTATACGATCAGAACCTTTTTCGGTTGCAGCTGTCAAAAGAATTATTATACAGGAGGCGGTTACAAACAGGGAAGTGGTGTTCAAATGGGTAAATGGGTTCCTTCTAAGTGCAATATTTTCATGTGGCGAGCGATTTTGGATCGCTTACCTACAAAGGAAGCGCTTGAAACGAAATATTATGGTGGACGACCAGTTTGTAGTTTTATGGAGAGTTGGAGGAGACGGTCGATCACATCTTCACAGAGTGTCGTCTCGCTGGGGTGTGGCAAGCTCTTTCAAACCGGTGGCACATCCCTCCTATATTTGCGCTTTGGTTCGAGACTTAATGGAGATTCATAAACATGCGGGGGTTTCAAGCGTAAAGGGTGAAGTGATTAGAGGTTTAATCATTGTAGCGTGTTGGGAAATGTGGAAAGCGAGAAATGAGCGGATCTTTTTCACACCGGACATGTACTAGTGTGGAGATTATTTCGGCGGTTAAAGCGATTGGTTTTCTATGGTTCAAAAAGAGGTCTAAATGTAAAGATGTAGAATGGGATAATTGGTGTAATTTTAACATTATGTAATTGTTTGGGTTGGTGTTCCTGGTTTCTCCTCGAAACAGGCGCCCCTTTTTTTGTGGTTTTTTAATTTTATTGATCTTTCAAAAAAAAAAAGTTAAAGAACATATATTAAGCTCCACAATAAAGCAATAAACTTTACAAGAATAGATGCCTTGTGGCCTTAGTTTATATGGTTTTTGGTATGATCTAGAGGGTGTTTGTCTGTTTTAAAGGCCAATGGGTTATCAGACCAGATGCGATGATCATGTTATTGAAGTTGCGAGTAATAATGTGAATGACATTTATAAAAAAATTTCATTTATCTTGGCAAAACTGTTGTCCCAACTTTCTCTTGATCGATTACGTAAGTTGCAAAGTAATTGAACAAGTAAATTGTATTATGGTTCTAACATTGTAATCGTTGCTTATGAATACATATATATAGATTATGAACCGGTATGTATGAACCGACATAACCCTTCTTGGTTTCTAACAGAAATAACTGCCAAGTTAGTTATTAACTTTGGCTTTGACACAACTAGTCCCTAACGTTTTTTAAACTAAAACATAATGAGCAAAAGATGAAGATTATCGGGTCACATTCTCCTCCTTAATCTTGATCGTTGCTTCTTGTTAAATCTTGAACTCCGAGTATTTGTCGCATCGTCGTGAACTTCAATCTTGGTAGAGCCTTTGTTAGTATATCTGCTCTTTGTAGTTCTCCGCTGACGTGCTCCACATTGATATGCCCATTCTCTACACATTCTCGAATGAAATGATAGCGAATGTCGATGTGTTTACTTCTTCCATGAAAACGGGTTCTTGACTAGTGCTATTGCCGAAATGTTATCTACCCTCGCCGTTATCTTCTTTCTTCATCTCCGCTAATTCACTAAGTAATCTCTTCAACCATAAGGCTTGACATGTCGCTGCGATGAGTCGCCATGAATTCTCGATTCACATGATGATAGCGCCATCGTTGGTTGCTTCAAGTACACCAAGTAATGGGTGACTCTCCAAAGTAAAATACTATTCCAGAGTTCCTTTTCCTTGATCGTGTGATTCCATAACTACTGTCATCAGAACTCGTAATCTTGCACCGCCTTCTTTCTTGTAAATTATCCCATGCTCCCGTGTTCCTTTGATATATCGGATTACTTGCTTTATCGCTTTAGGTGATGATCCTTCGTGTCTTGCATAAATATGCCGAGTAGTCCAATCAATAACTAAGATCCGGTCTTGTATGTAGTAAGTACCTGAGACTTACAATTAAACTTCTGTAGTAAGTTGCGTCAACTGAGTTTCCATCTTCCGCCTTGACCAACTTAGTACCTGGATCCATTGGTATCTTCGTATCATTACTATCCGTCATACTTGTCTCCTTTATGATCTTGTTAATATAACCCTGTTTGCTTGATTGTAATCTCTCCTCCTGTCGTGTAACTTCTATCCCAAGGTAATAAGCTAACAATCCTAAGTCGCTCATTTCAAATTTTTCTTCCATCTGGGATTTAAATGTTTCCAATTCCTTTCTTGGAGTGCGCGTGATTATTAAGTCATCTACATAAACTCCAACAATAAGTGTAGAGTTCTAGTTTCGCTTTGTGTAGACTGCTTGTTCGAGATTGCATTTCTTAAAGTCTAAGGACTTTAATGTTTGATCAAGCTTCACATTCCAAGCTCTCGGTGCTTGCCTTAAGCCATATAAAGCTTTAGTAAGCTTATAGACTTTTCCAGAGTTTCCTTGTTGAATAAATCCTTCAAGTTGTGTAACATAGACTTCTTCTTTTAAATCTCCATGCAGGAATGCTGATTTTACGTCTAAATGATGTACTTGCCATCCATGATATGCCGCTAATGCTAATATCAACCGAACTGTCTATATCCGAGCAACCGGTGCAAATACTTCATCGAAGTCTATCCCTTGTTCTTGTACATAACCTTTTGCTACTAAGCGTGCTTTGTATTTGATGATGTTCCCTTTTGCATCCCTCTTGGTCTTGTAGACCCATTTCAGTCCTATTGCCTTCTGATTTTCTGGCAATGTTGTAAGAGTCCATGTATTATTCTTGTTGATTGAATCCAACTCAATCTTCATGGCCTCAATCCATTTCTCGTCTGCTGATGCTTCCTTGTAGTTACGGGTTCTTCTTCCGTAAATAACAAGCTTTGTGGTTCAACTCTACGTGCATGTCTATATATGTCTGACATGTTTCTGAATTCACGTACTGGTGTATCATCAAAATTTTCTCTTGAGTTCTCCATAGAACTAATAGTAGCTTCTGCTTCCTCTTCTGAGTCTGGGTCGTAATGGTATGCTTCTGGTGTGATTGGTGAACCTGGATTAGGAATCTGATCTTGTTCATGATACGTGTTATCATCTTTTTCTGTGTTGACCGGTGTAAGGTTTTCATTGTCAACTCCGTCTACTACAAAACTAGCCCAAAAGGTGTCTTGAGTGTTCGTATCTCCTTCATTTTCGTTCCAATCCCATGGTTTTGTTTCCATAAATTTTACGTCCCTACTAACATGTTTCTTCTTGCTATAGGTCATATAGCCTACATGCTTTGATCCTTCCTCTACTCCTAAGTAAACCAAAGGTATGTCGTCGTCCACCTTCTTTAAGTGAGGTATCGTTATCTTTGCGTAAGCTGTGCATCCAAATATTTTTAGGTTCTCTAAGTTTGGTTTTCTATTGTAGAGTGCCTCATATGGAGTTTTATCTATCAGGGCCCTCGTAGGTACCCTATTGAGTATGTAAAGGGCATGCTTAACTGCTTCCGCCCAAAAAGTTAATGGTAACTTCATTGCTTTCATCATACTCCTTGTAGTTGATAGCACTGTCCTATTCCTTCTCTCCACTACTCCATTCTCACGTGGGGAGTATGGTGTCACAACCGTCGTCTATTCCGCTTTTCCTTACGAGCACCTTTGTGAATTCATTTGATGAATTCACCACCTCTATCCGTTCTTAGCATTCTAATTTTCAATTTTATTTCCATTTCTATTTTCTGCCTAAATTCCTTGAATGTACTAAATGCCTCATCTTTCGACGTAAGAAAGTACGCCCACATAAAACGTGTACAATCGTCTACTAACAAGAAAATGAGTTTCTTGCCTGAGTGTGTTGCTGGACTAATAGGACCGCAAAGGTCTCCATATACTAAGTCCAACGGGTTCTTTGATCTGAATTTGGCTTGGTTTGGAAATGGTGTTTGTAAAACCCTAAAAATATAAACGCATAACAAGACTATTTTACCCTTGAAATCAAAATTTTAAAATACGTAAAATATAATAACGTTCATTTAACGAAACTAAAAACCTAACTTATGAATATTTAAAACCTAACGTGTATATAAATTAACGACATTGGTACGACGAAAATAAAAGTCACGCGTATGAACTTTGGACCTCGTTTCTTCCTCTTAGTCGAGTATACAATTAGTAAAAGCCTTGAGCCATTTGTTTTGTGATTCGATTTATTTCCTCAAAACCCATGGGCCTCGTTTTCTTTCTTTTGCCAGCCGAGGGTACACATGAGCCCATGGAGTCCGGTTTGGGTTGCAAGCCGATCCACACCAAAAGCCATCATAACCGATCAGTATATATACCTCATGAAAACATCAAAACTGAAACCCTAGTTACAAAAGATCACGGCACAATCTTTTCTCCTTCACTTTTCCGATTGGCTGCCACTTTTCTTTGTGTATCGGTGCGTTTGATCCGAGCCTCGCCAAGGTATAATCTTCTTCTCTCGTCTCTAATACTTTTACATGCAAGCGTGAAAACACATGGAATCCGTGAAGTATTCGAAATCAGAAACACAAACCGAGTGTAAAACAAGTGTAGCGATCATGTATAAGTCGAGTCATTCGAATGAAACATGAGCCGAATGTAAAACATAAACCGAACCATATGAATAAATCATAGTCATGCGTATAAGTATTTGTGAAGCATGCGAACCTTATAGTTTATATATGTCACGTATACGTGTTCATCTATGATTTCCAAAAGCTTATATATATGAGTCGATCATGCGTTATAAACCGTATAGCAAGAACATGTATGTGTCGCATGAAATCATAAACCAATGTTATATGTATATAGTTAACGTATAGTTTTAGGTCATGAATGTGTCGTGAGAATTGAAACGTAAATAAACATGAATCATGTGAATTGTTGGTCTCGTTAAAGGTTATGGGTTATTAAAAGACGTAACTTGTCAATCAAAGCGTATTAAATGGTATTAAAAGTATGAGAAAAACCCTAGAACATAAATAGGAAGTTGATTAGGGTTAAAAGCTAAGTGTGTAAATTCGTTATTTCATGTGAGAATGGTAAGTCTTGGAGTCATTAATAACTATTGATTAAGAGTATAATGAGCTAGTACTAAGCGTGATGTAAACATGCGTGAGTTATGATTTTATGTAAGAAACTAAGTGTCATGAATTAAAAGTATTGTATGTGTGGTCTCATTAAGTTTGTGTGCGAATAATGACATGTGAGTCTTGGTCAATCACGTAAGGTATAGAAGTTGGTGTAAACTGTTTTGAAAGAGAGTCCTAAAATCTGTTTTGACATTTATAAACCCTATACTTTGAATGATGATTATATAAGCCCTCAAATAAGATGTTTATCATATTAAACCTTTAAGTTTATCATTTATCATTTGTAAACCATAAGTTTGGCTAATTAATGGTTAAGATTCTAAAATGTTGGAATTTCGTCCATCACTAAAAATGAGAATATCCTGATAACTCCAAGAATATTAATGAGATTAATCCGTTATAACTTTAATGATGCTAATAAGTATTAAATAAATCATAATCCGTGTAGATTCGTTGAAGGAGACGCGACGTTATATCTTTGTGTTCATTCATTCGTTTGCTTTCCTTTCATCGGCTTTAAGGTACATATATTCTGACCTTTTTAGTAAAGGTTCCTTATGATGTTCTTTTCGTTAGCTTTCCTATTTTTCTTATTAGGGTTCCCGATGCCATTGCTATGAACCCTTTTCTGATTTTGTGATCTGTTGCTTATCTGAACTTCTGTTTTATTGAACCATGCAATATCTGATTTGAACTTAGGTTATGAAGACTCTGATATGCACATTTGTTGAACCTTACTATGTTAATTATGAACTTCTAATTATGAATGTACGATTTGTGACTGTGATATGAATTTCTGACCTCTGAATATTTGAATATGAACCGTATGATATGAACTATCTGATATGTTATCTGTGACCTTGTGTTGATTATGATCTGTGTCATTTATGACAATCTGTTTGACCTAAGTTAGTTGATACCTGAGCCAAATATTAACTAGTCATGGGGGTTCCATGTCCGTATCAGTGATGCACCTCTGATATGACTCTAGGGCAGTAGAGTGATGTTCTGCCACGTCCCTTTTCGTTATCTGTTTATTGATAGTATGGCCACTATCCGTCTGCTGGGGCGTATGGATGCATCCTAGATCTGATCTGTTATCCGATATGATTTGTCGGTGAATGATGTCGGTAATACGCTGCGCGTCTTTACAAAATTCTGGGAGCTTGCTACTCCAAATTATTTTTCTGAGATTATTTCTGTATAAGTATGATGTTTCTGATATGATATGTTCTGGGCTCGTGGTAGTTAACTAAATCTTTATCTGTTATTTCTATGTTAAGTATTCTGATTATGATTCGGTATGTTCAAGTGTTTATGATTATGTGCTAGGCTTATTATAGGTTATTATATGTGTTTATGCTTTTATATGATTATGTAACTACCGTCTACTATGCTAGGTTATGATTAATATGTTTAAATATGATTCGCATACTGTTATCTGATGTTATGTTAGTTTATCGTTATGAGAATTCGTTGATCTGTGAGATGAATGTGATAGTGTGAAGGTAAGTATCCTGAAAGTTAGTAAGTATGATTGTTCAGTTAATCTGGTGAACTTTGCCTATACGTTAGGGTATCTATCTCGCTTATGTTTGATCCGCTATGTTAAAACTCTGCGATGTTAAGATTTGATCGAGAACCGGTTTAGCTTATGATATCTGTTACGATAATTGCTAATGGCTATGTTATGTCTTTGTCTATTGAGTTATAGTTTGTCTCTTGTGTTTTCGTCGTATGTGTAACCCGCCATGTTTAAATTCGCTTATACTAAGGTTTGATCCGGGAAAACGGTTTAATTTATAATGTATGGCTGTTAACATACTATCTCGCTATGTTATGCCTCTAGTTCGATTAATTATAGTTGTTGTAAGGTGTTCTCATTGGTATGTGTGACTACTATGTGTTGTTGTTGTTTTCATTGCTACAACACTTGGTTAAGTTTATTAAATGTAACTTATCCGATTTGTGCGAATGTCATGTTTACTTCATAGAAATTGTTTCATTAGTTTTGATATTTCGTTTGGCTTATATGCACTCGAATTTCTGATTTAGTTAAGGTCCGGTTATTTTAATGTGTTTGCATTTGTGTCGACAATGTGCTATGTGTTTGTTCTTATTTGTTATTGTTCTTCCGGATTTACGTAATTGTGTTTCGAGAATCCTCCATGATTCATTGAATCTCATTCCGTTCGACTTTGTTATTCGTTTCTTTGTTTCAATTTTGTATTTCTGTTTTTGTTTAGTTTTTGTTACATATATCATTCACTTGGGCTTTGTAAGCTCACCGCATTTTCTTTTCTGCGGCAGGTTTTAAGCATTTCAAGATGAGCTTATGGGATAGCTGATCTGGGTTGAGAGTAGAGCTGAGAGCAAGATTTGAATATAGGGATCTTAGATTTATTTTGATTATTAAGTTATTATGTTTTCTTTTGATTATTTTGTAAAGGCTTCCGCTATTGTATATTATTTAAAGTTCTGATATGAAACCGTATTGTGATATCTTTACCCTTGTCGGGTTGGGGTGTTACAGTGTTCTACTGTGTTTTCCTAATAAGCATGCGTCACAAATCTGTCCTGCATGGTTTATCCTAGGAATTCCTTCTACTAGACCTTTTCTGGTCATCTTGTTTATATCATCAAAGTTTAGATGACCTAATCTAGCATGCCATAACCATGCTTGGTTGTCTATGTTTGCTAAGAGACATATATGTGCCTCTATCTGTAACTGGATCTTGTAGAGTCGATTCTTAGATCTTTCTACCTTCATCAACAACTTCTTGTTTATATCATACAAAGTCGACTTGTTTCCGTCCATAATGACCTTACAACCTATTTCGAGAAGTTGTCCTAGACTAAGTATGTTGCTCTTGAGGTTTGGTATGTAGTATACTTGGATACTACCTTCTTCTGGTTCTTACAACCTAACAAGATAGACCCTCTACCCATTATCTCATACATACGATCCATCTCCAAAACGTACTCGTCTGTTATGCTTTCATCAATATCTCTAAAATGACTCTTTAGACCACCATGTGGTTACTTGCACCATTATCTAAATACCATATGCTCGCATGTCGATGTAGCATATTTCTTTGGTTGAATTTGTTCTTCATTCAACAACACTTCCTTGTGTTCGGTTTCGTGCATAGTCATTAATAGTGATGGTTCATCGTCTTCTAAGATAAGGTTTGATTGTTCCTGGTTTGTTGATGTTGCTCTACATTTACTCATATAGTGTCCAAGTTTATTGCACTTGAAACATCTTATGTTACTCAAATCTTTCCTACTTGAACTATCTGGGTTTCCTTTATGATTTGAGTTTCCTTTTTGTGAGTTGTTTCTGTTGTTATTATTCCGCCAGTTTCCTCGTGAGTAGTTTGATCTACCTCCACGTTTGTTAAAACGCTTTCCTTTATCTGAGTGTTCACCATGTGTAAACAGTAAATTCTCCTAGCTTTCCACTTGACCTCCCTTCCGGAGTTTTATTCTTTCCTCAAACGCTTTGAGTTTTCCAGTGACCTCATCTAGGGTAATGTCGTCTAGATCACTTGTTTGTTCTATGGATGCTACTATCTGAATGAATCTATCGGGTGTGGAGTCTAATAGCTTTCTAACTATAACTGATTCATCTAATGCTTTCCCTAGTTCTTTTGCCTTCGTGACATAGCCATTTAACTTGTCTGCAAATGCATCCACCGTCTCATCTTCCTTCATCTGAAGTGAGTTAAATCCAATCATTAATGATTGTAAGCATGCTTGCTGCACTTTATCTTGTCCAACGTGTCTTTTCTTTAGCGAATCCCATAAATCCTTTGTCGTCTTACAACCCGCTACTTGTAAGATCATGTCTTCCGTCAACGCTTGATATAAGAAGCGATTGTTGCCTTATCTTTTTGTCATCAATGGTGTGCCTAATTTTGGTTCTATTGCTTCCCATAAACCGTGTGCCTCTAGTATAACTTTAATTTGTATAGCCCAAACCGTAGTTTGTGTTTTTTAACTTAGGGCATTGGTATTGTGCAACAGGTGTTACGGGTTTTATTGTAGGTGATGTGGTTACTATATCATCGGTTGTCATTTTGAAAGTGTTTATTATTTTCACTTTCTAGTTTAATGGGATTACTTATCTTAGTGTGGTATCCTTTTCTAAATGTGAAAAATATTGTTTCCGGGAATCTTAGTACTACGGGATCAATAATTAGTTTTTCGGGATTTCCTAATAGTATAAACTAATAAGATCTATACTATTCTAATATGAAATGAAATCCAAAAAATGAAAACTTGTGACCTCGTTAATTTTGATGAATACGAGATGTATTCGCTTGGCCTTGTTAGTAAAAATTGTTCACCAACGTTGTTTGTTCCCACTTTATTTCCTTTTGATCTTTTGCCTCGTTACTTGTTTTCAAAAATCCACTTCGACTTCAATCTTTTGAATTTGTGTCTCGGATTTTTTTTGCCAACGAGTCTAAACCAAAAATTTCCACTGCCTCCTTGCCTTGTTGTTCTCAAATTCTTCCGTGAGTCACAACCAAAGTCTCGGCCTTCTTTTGTTCTTGTTTATGTTTCTGTCGAAGGTTTTTTTTTATATTCGATACCAAAATAAACAAAAGTAATTCTTGTACCACTCTACACGTTATCTATCTCCTTTGTGTGTTGTACTTGATCTCGGTCTCTTTGAAATCACTAAGTCTCCTACGCACAATCCTTTGTTACCACGTCTTGGTAACCTATGCCAAAATCAAAACGGTTTCTTTGTTTTCTGATTTTGTTCTGTCGAAACAAAAACAGTCCCTTCCGTTTGTTTCTTTCTCTCGTTGTTGTCGTCCTTGTGTTGTATTAACACAAACTCCACACTTTTCTTTGAGTACTCCCTTCGTTCTGCGTATACGTCTTCCTCTACAACAACGTCTTGCTTTGTGTTTTGTTTTCTAACCGGTATACACAAAGTCTCCAAATCTCTTCCTGGTCTTTCGTTGTTTGCCAACAAAAGTTTTCTTCACCAATATCGTTTGATGCAACGCTTGAAACTTTAACGTAAAATAGATTGTGCACTATCTCTTCTACGTTTCTCCTTATCCAAAAACTCGTTCGTTTTTCTTGGAAGATTAAAAACAAACGTCCCCTGCCAAAGTAAAGAACAGCGGTGTTCTTTTCTTTCCTGGCGTTTCTCTTTGGCTTATCGTTAAGGTTTGATGCAGAAACAGAAAATGTTTCGGTGTGTATTAATCCTTGCTCTTGATGCCAATTGTTGTCCCAACTTTCTCTTGATCGATTATGTAAGTTGCAAAGTAATTGAATAAGTAAATTGTATTATGGTTCTAACATTGTAATCGTTGCTTATGAATACATATATATAGATTATGAACCGGTATGTATGAACCGACATAACCCTTCTTGGTTTCTAACAGAAATAACTGCCAAGTTAGTTATTAACTTTGGCTTTGACACAACTAGTCCCTAACGTTTTTTAAACTAAAACATAATGAGCAAAAGATGAAGATTATCGGGTCACAAAAACTAGGTACCAAATTTCCCAAACTGATACGTATTCTGTTAAAGTTGTGATTGCGAATGTGCGATCTGACACAAATAGAAGTTCCCCACACAACATACATTTTACACACATACACAAACACATCAACGCAGACAACCAAATTTGTTTTAAGGTAACTGTATCGAACACGAGTCTCTTTTGTATAAGAACTACACTTACGTTTCGACTCCTGTTTTGCCTTCGGCTTTGTTTCCAAAATCCTTACTAATGTTTTACGGAGTAGTAAAATACAAGCATGGCAGGATTAAAGACATCGGGGCCCAATGGTTGAAAAAGTTCAAATCAAAAACAAAAAATTGAATAGAATGAGGCGCACAGCATGGCATTATTATTAATTGTTGGTGCTTTCATACTTTCCGCTCAAAACCTGTTTTTTATACATATCTGATGTAGGTTTTCTGAGTTAATTTTCAATACCTGTAAAATTATACAAATTAAATATTTTCTTTTATAAAATCTTCATATAAATTTTTTGATGACAGATAGAATTATTATTGATTAAGGAACAAAAAGGAAAAGGAAACATCCATCCATTGAGCGAAAATGAAAGCAAACAGAAAAGCACTTTACAACATATCTTGTGATTAAACAAGTATAGGAAACCAGATAAAAGAGCCTTGAATACTCATGATTTTATGCCACTTCTGACTTCAACACAAGGGTTGCTAGCCGCTAGTGGGCCATTTTCCAACCTTTCAAATTCAATTCTTCAAGAATTGCCTTCTTATGAAGGATGAACCCCACAAATGCTCACATACATTCATAATATCATAAGGGATATTACTAAAAGCATATATACCTCTCTAACATATAATTTTTGGTTATGTCACTAAATTTTAAAAGGGTGATTTGCACGACATGAATATACTTTTACCAAAAGGATGATGACATGACTTTCTCTTTGATATGTCATATGAAGTTAACATTTTCTAGCTCCTTGCTAGTTTTTGTTTATAATATATGCCGTTAAAAAAAAAAAAAAAAAAAGTTAAAATTTTATCGTAAATTTATTACTTGCATAAGTATTAGCTAGACACACAAAGAACAGGCAAAGCCGTGGCTATATTGTGATTTAGTCATGATAGCTAGGATTAAAGTCTATGATATCCTATTGGTGGGTGCGGCGCGCAACAGTGTTATTGTGATGCAGAACTAGTTATACAACTCGCTTAGATGTTTAAAAATTAGTGAAAACAGCATGAATATACATACTTTAATTGTGCTTAACTTATTAACTAACTTGCAATAGTCATTTTGGCCGAGCTGTTTAGCCCAAATTTCATCTTTTAAGCCTACAATTTCGACTCTACCCCAAATATTTATATTATTTTTCCAACTACTTTTTTTCAGTAATTCGATTGAAAGTAGAAATTTCCTTCATTAATGAACCGTAGGTAGGGAGTTTAATTTTTTGATCGCAAGCGTGTGCTTCTTTTGTTAGCTAGAACGCTCTAGTATACTTCCATCCAGCATCATAATAGGGAGAATTGAATATCACATGGAAATGGAATGTGACCCGATAATCTTATTTCTTTGCTTATTATGTCTAGTTTAAATCGCCAAGGACCAAACATGTTAAAAGTGGTTAATAACTACTTGGCGCTTATTTCGTAGGATTTCATGAAAGGTTGTGTCGGTTCAATGGTACCGATTCGTAACCTATAAATACATATGTAAATACATCGATACAAGGTTAATCAAATATAGAACATATTTACCTTCATTAATGAACCGTGGGTAGGGTTTAATTTTTGATCATAGCGTGTGCTTCTTTTGTTAGCTAGAACGCTCTAGTATACTTCCATCCAGCATCATAATAGGGAGAATTGAATATCACATGGAAATGGAATATTGTATATTCTTAATCTTGTATGCTTAATATAGGATTAACAAGAAAGATATTATACCTTTATGATTGTATCAAGTTTAATTACATTTTTGGGGTCCAACTTCAAATAATGGTTGATTAGCTTTTGTATAAATACCCAAGTCATAAGCACATACCAATATAGACCCACAAAACTCTCTTTCTCTCTCTACATTTTCTTTGTGCAAATTAAAGTGAAGCAATTAGCAAAAAGAATGGGAGCACTTGATTACCTCTCCAACTTTTGTACAGTCACAAGCACCAGCACCAGAAGCAGAAGAAAACCAATGCAGACAGTTGAAATCAAAGTCAAAATGGACTGTGATGGATGTGAAAGAAGAGTCAAGAATGCAGTGAAGTCCATGAAAGGTATATATCTTCATTTTTTATGTCAGGCTAGCTATAAATATGTCAGTCTGTCCATAATCCTGTTAACTATTCTCACGGTGCTTACTTGTTTTGTATGTTTATAAGGTGTAAAAACCGTGGATGTTAATAGAAAGCAACACCGAGTAACAGTGAGCGGATATGTAGAGCCAAACAAGGTGTTGAAAAGAGTAAAGAGTACAGGCAAAAGAGCCGAATTTTGGCCATATATACCTTATAACTTGGTTAGTTATCCTTATGTGAATCAAGCATATGACAAACGGGCTCCTGCTGGTTTTGTCAAGAACGTTGTGCAGGCTGTCTCGGCCCCAAATGCTACTGATGAGCGGATCACATATCTCTTTAGTGACGATAATCCTAATGCTTGTTCAATCATGTGATATAGTATGTCTAGTAATCAACTTGGTCTTTTTAAATACTTGTTCCTCTTAAGTATTACTATGAGACTTACCACTATATATGATGTGATGAATTGTATGTTTCGATACAGTTTGTCTTGCCTCGTAAGCAATATATAGCTAGTTTTTGTGTGTGTATCTTAGAGGCTCATGTAATTGAATTATCAATAATGTGATGCCGTATTTGGTATTAAACCATTCTTTAGGCTTTTGGTATTGAAATATGTGTTTTGCTAATGAGAGCGTAAGGGTTATGTTAAGAAATTATTTTCATTACGTAAGTCTTAGAAAATAAATTACACCAATATAAAATCATAGTACAACAATATGATTGAGGCATGCGAACAGAGTGGTTTTAAACAAAATTTCGTAATAAATGATACGAATGTTTAAAGGATACGATAATCAATTCAAGATAATACACTTGAATCTAGTGAATCTGATAAGATTTAATGATGGAGCTTGATATGGATTTTCTATGTTTTCTCTATAAACTTTAAAGGTTGCCAACGAACCATTGTGACTCTTCAACAATACCGTTGTATTCTGTAACTGTCACAATGAATACCTACAATGGTACGTCAGAATGAAACGTAATTAGGGTTATTAAAAATCATTTCAGATTTTTCAATTTGAGCCCCAACCCATGGCACATCTTTTGACCATTTAATAATCTCTATTATTAAGCCCAATTAAGTATAGTTAAGCCTAAAAAGTAAAACCAACCACTAAGTCCACTACTATCGACTTCAATTATTCCACAAAAAGTGTAGATTGGCGGGAACACCCTGACCCTAGATATCTTTTGGCACCAGCCATTGTCCACCCCACGCGAATAATTTCCGAACTCTCGCAGTCTAGTGGGCACCAACATGGAGTGAGCACGAGCCAAGACTCGGACCCGTGAGCTCTTATTCCACAAAGTCTCTCCAGTGTGCCTATAGGTTTTGCGGAGGTGGGTACCTATATGAAGCAAATGCCAAATATGGGACTTGAACCTGGGTCAATTGATTCAAGCACAAGTACTCCAACCATTGGACTAATGCTCTATTAGTTCGACTTCAATTATTTGTTAGTCATTGGTGGAAAGTTATTACAAAGAGCTATAAGTTTCATTGTGGTTCCTAGGGGTGTCCAAAAAAACCGAGGAACCAAAAGAACCGAGGAACCGTACCGGTACCGACCGGGAACGGGACCGTATATTAGAACCATGGTACGGTTCTTGGTTCCTAAAATTCCAAAATTTCGGTTCTCGGGACGGTTCGGGTCGGAACCGTCCGGTTCCGGTACTTTCCCGAAAGAACCAAAATTTATAAAAATATGTAATTTTATAGGGTTTGTTTGTAATATTGTGTACATGCAAGTATGCGCCTTTTAAAAAAATAGAAAAAACCCTACATGAACCTAAAAACCCATAAACCTTAACCTTTAATCCATTGATTCCATTCAAAGATTCAAACATCATTCATAAATATGAAAGTAAGTTTTTTCTAAACTGGAATATCGAGTATGCGCATAGCCGCATATCGAACAATTCTGTGTTGCTCAGTAACAACTAACAAGAAGTTGTAATTAACTGTTGGTATTTATTGTTCATTAAACTTAATGATAAAAGTCAAGAAAAAATTAACAATTATGGCGTCACTGCATGATATATTGTCACCATGTAAGTTATTGTAAGCTAATCACCATGATTGATATATAAATATATAATATTCTCTACGAGTTTGCAATTATTTTCGTGGATAATGAGTTTGCTATTACCGGATATATGTTTTTTTGTTTGTTTGTAAGTCAAGTTGTGGAATACTATTAAGACTGTCAACTTTTTTCGATGTTCTACGAAACGAGTACCGTAAATTCACATCCATCCGAACATATTTTTTTAAACACTTTGGTACTCATGGGAATTACCGAAAATTCCCGTACCGGAACCGAACCGAAAAACTTGGGACGGTTCTTGGTTCCACTTTTTCCTTATTTTTGGTTCTCGGTTCTTTCGGTTCGGTTCCGGTTCGGGACGGTTCTAGTACCATGGACTGGGATTAGTTTTTTCATGTTCCAACAATGTATCACATTTTCTATTCACACACCTATATATCCCACATTTGAATAGAAAACAAGATAATTTAAAGTTACTTATTATTCTATTTTCATCAAATGTAATATAACAGGTATCAAATTAGGTGTCTTTTGGATTTGAACCTATCCTAGTGAGTACTTATCGGGTCTACTTTTTGGATAGTGCACATGAGTATTAAACTAGCGACATTATAGTAAATCGAGACAATGAGTACCACAAATATCATATTTATGAAATGACAGATTCTTACCGTTGTGTTCATTTCGGTCATGAACATATCAAATAGAGTTGTAGAATTATTATTGTCGCTTATCATATAGCATAACACTTGATCGGTTATGTGATACGAGAAACTTTAGTTTTTTAAACGGAAACGTTTTTACGTTTCCCACATGTTGATATCTCTCAAATTTAAAGGAAAATATTTTGGATTCAACGGTATAACTGATTAAAAATATGCCAGGTATTGATGGTGTATGCAAAATAAAATAAAATAATAAATGGTAGATCTTATGAGTATGTTTGATATAACTATTATTGGAGCATAGAAGCCTAAATAGCACACTTGGGAAACAAATATTAAGAGAGAGCCTATTATATAGCAGAGTAAGGATCAAATGAGAATGGTGAAAAGAAACCACAATCGCACATTTCAGATGCACTTAAAGAAATAGATGCATCTTCCCTAAATTTCTCCTCCTTATTTGAAATGTGTTGCTCAAATTTGTTCTCATTTTTCTTATTTCAATTTCTCTTCTCACTAGATCTCTAGCATGCTTTATCAAATTTCCTTATTAATATTTGTCAGATAACAAACATTAGTTCCGTTTCAAAAAAAAAAAAAAAAAAAAAGGTTTTAAAAATAAAACTTACAGATTCTTTATCAAAGATTGAAGATTGTACATTTATCAAGTTAGATTATATGACTACTAAAGATCAAATGATAAGTAAAACTGAAATGAAAAATACGAGAAAAAATCATAACTACACATTTCAGATGCACTTACAAACATATATGCATCTCTTCTTTAATTTCCTAACTCATTTGAAATTTGTGGCTGAAATTTTTTTTCTTTTCTCATTATTCTCATTTCATATTTTATTCTCACTTGATCTCTTTTCCGTATGGCTATATAAAATAATCCTTGATTTCTTGTACATTTTACCTATATTTGAAACCGATTAGACGTTATAATATAACACAAGTTTCAAACGATTGACATGAATAACGAGAGGGACTAAAATACACGATGATAACGCAAGCCGATCAAGATTCCTGAAAAAGCTAAGGACATACAGATAGGCAAGAAGCTAGGATGATGTGAACTTTCTATCCTGCTAACTCATATGCAAAGAAAGGCTAAAGCATCTACATTACAATTAATTTTATATAGATGCAACCTAATCCAATACACGAATTTTCGACCTTTGACTCTTTGGCATCAAAGGATTATCTTTCGGCCTCAAATTATGTTGTGTGAAAAGTATATTCGTATTATTTACCTAAAAATGTTATATTATATTTTGTAATTATGTATTAAGAGTAAATAAAATAAAAAGGTAAGGTCGGATAGAGTGAAGAGAATGGGGAAAAAAATCATTGATAAATTTAAGTACAAAGTTTGAATCTATAAAGTAAAAAATGAAATGGATGGTATAATGTAGATTTTATTGATGTATGCTTTTTTTCACCCGTAACCATTCATTTTCCTAAAAACATAAATTATATGGTCTTTCTATTCTTATCAATAAACTTTTGGGATTAATTCTTCCAACATTCTACTTTAATTACTTTGTTTCACCATCAAACTAGCGTTTGTTGCTTAGGTATCAACCATTGGATGTTACAATCACATCACTTGTTAGTGCTTTGTGTAGTAATTGCTATGTTATCAACCAATGACATAAAATGTGTCCATCTAGGTAGGTATCGCTTAATGCTTCCCTAATATTCTTGTTAACAGAACTTTAAATGCACAAACCTACGCTAATGTGACACCAAAACTTGGAATGATTCTACAAAACAGAAAGGAAAGGAAGGACTGGCCGGTAAAAAGTCAAATCGGCATATAAGCATTCAATGCATATAAGCATTCAAATGAGGTGAGCGCCAACCTGCCACGTTGAGGCGGGGCGTTGTTTCATGACGTTGATTATTACACGGTATTTTTTTTTATGTAGAAAGCAGTGTAAGACAATGATAAAACCCGTGTATATAATATTATTATGGACCATTATTTATAATCGTGAAAACCCTAATACCCTAAACCCATAAACCGTGCTGGGCCTAATTATCCACTAACATCTCCCCGCGCTTCGAGCGGCGAAATCATGAAAGTTCGAATCGTAGTAGTAAACTAATAAAGCAAAATAAAACAATAACCAAAATAAAGCGGGATAATTCAAAGTATCCCAAACAATCGTCTCGAGAATAAGAACCCAGATTCGACACCAACGAAAGTCGTCTGGGAATAAAAACCCTAGATTCGACATCAACGAAAGTCGCTCGGGAATAAGAACCCTAGATTCGACACCAACAAAATCTTTTTTTTTTTTTTTTTTTTTTTTTTTTGCTAAATAAAACTTCATTAAATAATAAGGGCTTATCACCAACAAAATCATCCCCACAAAACTGGGATACCAAAACAACATAATTATGTTCCTTGCCATCACTTTTGACCAAGGGTATAAGCTTTTTTTTTTTTTTCTTTGTTATGTCGTATGATAGAATACCAGATTCCGAAGGGTATATCACTTTTGACTGATCTCTACTAAGGGTATAGATCATCAACCCATTACAAAAGTCTCATACCCGGGATTGAATACCAGATCTAAACTTGAACAAAGAGCGGCTGCACACGAAACCCACTCATCACGTCCGTCGGGTAGGGTCCGTGATGATGGCGTGACGGATTCTTGTCGTGGGTATAAGCTATAAGACATAATATAACTGTAAGAGATAAATTAGGAGTGAGATAGATTGGATTGAGGTGAAGGAGAAGGATGGGGATAGGTGATTTGTGACAGAAGAATGGGATAGGAGAAGTTTAGATCGAGATGAAGAGGAGGTAGGGTAGCAGCGGAAGAATGAGGATAGGTGGTAGTCATGATGTAGAGGCAGTAGACGAAACAGTAGAGAGTTGGAGATGATTGAGAGGGTTGGGAAGGAGAAGCAGTAGATGAAGAAGGAGAGGCAGCGGAAAGTAGGTTTTTTTTTTTTTTTTTTTGAAATAGGAGATAGGAGGTTTGACGGGTGGTTTAAAGTAGGCGGCTCAACATAGCCACCTAGGTCTGAGGATCAGACCCGCTCTGAAACCATGTAAGACAATGATAAAACCCGTGTGTATAATATTATTATGAACCATTATTTATAATGGTGAAAACCTAATACCCTAAACCCACAAACCGGGCTTGGGCCTAATTATCCACTAACAAGCAGGACGGTTTTTTGCTTTGTATTTCGGAAGGCTGCTAGTGTTATCCGCATATATCAGAATCGACAACTATTATTCATATATCCTAATAGCCGTTTTTGCATCGATAGGATTTTGGCTTATACATGCTTTTGTCAAGTGACCATTGGTTTATTAACATGTTCAAAAGTATGTGGCGAAATTGTTATTGGCCATAGGTGTGTTTAGAGATTTACTGTTCATCGATGTTACTAAAAACATACGGCGATATATATAATCGGTTGCACAATACTTGCTTCCACCGCCTCTCTCATTAAAAAACGATCCACCGCCTTTACGTCATTAATCTTCTCCATGTGATCTCATCTCAAAAGCCATGGAATTAAACCGCCTTCCACAAACCCGATTTTAACACATAGTCACACACCCGATGTACCATCTTAACATCTTTCCCACCTCCTCTGCTTATCGGTTTGAAATTATTCATATATCCTAATAGTTGCTTTTGCATCGTATAGGATTTTGGCTTATACATGCTTTCTTGTCAAGTGACCATTGGTTTATTAACATGTTCAAAAGTATGTGGCGAATGTTATTGGCCATGGTGTGTTTAGAGATTTACTGTTCATCGATGTTACTAAAAAACATACGGCGATACATATATCGTCGGTGCACAATACTTGCTTCCACCGCCTCTCTCATTAAAACGATCCACCGCCTTTCGCTCATTAATCTTCTCCATGTGATCTCATCTCAAAAGCCATGGAATTAAACCGTCTTCCACAAACCCGATTTTAACACATAGTCACACACCCGGATGTACCATCTTAACATCTTTCCCACCTCCTCCGCTTATCGGTTTGGGCAGTACGTCACGTTTGTCATGTGCGTATTGTTTTCTAATTTCTTTAAAGTTTTGATTTTATTATTAATTAGGATAAGGGTTTAATTGTATGCGTGATTTTGGTGGATGTCGGTTGCTGCGCGTCGTTATGAAGAGGATTGGCATTCGATTTCTCCTGCCTTGCTTGAAGTCGTATGCAATTTAGTGTCTATATTTTTTAATTGGGAATTAATGAAAAGAGAGAAAATATTGGGATTTATCTTATTCTTATTCGGGTCTCACTTTTTCAATTTAGTTTCTTCTTCTTATTCATTGAGGTTGTTTGATTATTGGGATTTATTGGTGGGCTATGATGATTAAATGTTGTTTGTTGAGGCAAAAGAACTGGTCGTCAAAATTCAATCCGTCATTTGCCTCTTTGCTATATGGGTTCTTGACCGCCTAAAACGAGTCTCGTCCAATATAGAATATATATGTATCCGAAATTTCATGAATGATAAATATGTGGTTGATTGATAACAGATCTGGAAAAGGCAATGATGATAGTTACCGGCTATGATGATTGTTGTAATTTGAGGAAATGAAATGGCGGTTGAAAGCTTGACTCAAACTGGCAAGGGCAACGACCGGAGGCATGGTATAAACAGTTACCATGCAACCGTGTCCATGATGCGACCATGTTTAAGTTCGAGTTTTTATGACTCGATCCGCATTTACCAACTGAGCCCAAGTGTTTAGTTTATCACTATTTCGCAAATTGTATCCTAATCGAGCCTCTCACATCACAATAAAACCGAAGAAACTACTAATTTAAACCGGTGTTATAGAACATCCATGTTTGTTTAAATGGATTCGCTTGTAAAGGTGTGGTGTCATGCATCAAGTATGCCATATCAGCACTGTATTTTCTTTCATTCTGCTCGTATTTGGACCGACATACCTTGATTACTATTCATGTAATATACTGGTGAATAAATACAACGAGCCACGATTCCGTGTATGCTCTCATCATTGTTTGTTCTGTCAAGCATCCGTTCTTTATTGATGGTTCTTTTAACCTCTTCGTGTTGCGGTGTTCTACAAATGCACCCCAAAGAGCGGGCCAATTCCCAAAGGTTTTGTTCATATGATTCATCATCGATGCGAAATCATGTTCAAAACTTCAAGACCCGCTCTCTTTCATGGTAACGCAACATCCGGCTATGGTAAGTAACGAAAAACATTTGCGTTTTATTTCATTGACGCGATAACTTATGCATTCATTGGAGTCCATTATCGGTACTTTTGACACGTTTGCTTTATTCGGTGTTCGGGAAGGACACAAGTGTCGATCCGTAAAGAGTACGGTATGAACAAAGTTCTATACATGTGTCGTCCTTTATAACTTTTAAGAAATCTCTCGACATGTTAAATATTCATTTTACAGTAGTAGCACTTGCTCCACCACTATACATATGTGAGATATCTTTTAACCCATTAAAAAGGAAAATGAAAAAGTCAAAAATTACTCGAACGTCCTATGTTTCATACTACTTGGCCATGATTTTAAATGTCTATCATAAGCTCATGTTACTTGGGATTGTCAAGAAGTACCAACCCAAAATGAAGGTTATATTTCTTTCGAAAGTTCTAATATAGTCGTTTGTCACTAACATTTTCATATTCTAAAGAGACTCCCTATGCAGGATGTGGGTCTGCATCGTGTTGGATTTCGGGTCAAGTACCACCTAAGTGTTCACCCGCTTCCTTCCACTACAATTTCCAACAAAGCGGGTTTTCATGAATTCGCAGCCACCGCTCAAAATTTGGGAAAAGCTTTAAATGCCATAGACTATATGCGAAAAGAAATAGAGGGCAACAAGGTCTTGCCTCAACAGTCATGGTTTTAGCATGCCTTCATTAGATACGAGTGTTATTATACACCGGTAGAACGATATGCACATGACCTTTCGAATTCATTTGTTGGATCATCTCGTCAATCCAGGCACGAGCTTGAGTCGCCTAGCCTTATGTTATTGACTAATGCACATGCCATTGCTACTTTGTTGATGGGAGAACAACCTTATGGTATTACCACTTTAACATGCCTTTCCTATATTCATCCGATTGGATGGGATTTGATCGTAATGTTTGGATTGCACTCATGACACAAGCATGCACACGTGTAATTGCAGCCTACCGCCTTATATTCGGCAGACAAGATGTGAAGCGTTGACTGTAAAATGAACAATGTCCTACATTTCCTGCTGCAAGGTAAGAGTTACTTATACCCTTTTAGAATCGCCTCGCAAACACCATTAATTTTTATTTTTATTTTTATTTAAAAACCGATTTTTAAATATATGTTAAAGCTTTACAAGTCAAATTTCTTTGAAGTTTAGTACACCCAATCCTTTGGCCAGTAATCATTGTAAGACATTGGACAATCGATGTTCATTTCTTTGTTGAGCGGACTTAAGTGTTCTCAGTAATCGGCTTATTTTCGGTGAAAAATTCGCAAAAGTGATAGCTTAAAACCGCTTCTACTACTAACCTCGAATGTTCACATTGTAATCCTTATGTCTTTGCCATTATAGGTGTATCAAGAACATGAGCGAGGCAAGGATGGTCGCGCGAAATGGCACATCTTATAAGAGAGGCATGCCACAGCTTGTACAACAATAGGTAATAGGACCTCAAAGACTTTAACAAAGTATTGTAATGTGTATGACAACAACGACATGTAATCGTTAGTGACGCCCTTTTACGCAACTCGTTGTTATTACAAGCGCTAATCAAAAAGGAAAGTAGATCAAGTGGTATACATGGGAGTGGTAGCCGAACACATTCGACGACCCAAGGTTGGTTATTCTCATATTTTTATGTAGTTGTTTTGATGCATTTATGTTATAGTTTTGTTAAAGTGTGAAAAGCGGAGATATAGCATCTCCGGACCGGGTCTCGAAATTAAAGATACAATTTTAAAACATAGTTGTGACCCACGTAACCAAATTTACCAAGTTAAGCAGATAGGTTTGTGTTCCAATTTTGGGGTTATATGATAATCCAATTAGACAGGATACAATTTTGCTAACAATAAAAAGCTATTGGTGACAACCGATCGTGATGTCGCAACCGACGAACTACATTGAAAGGATTTCTAACAGAAAACAGTAGAGATAATAAAGAATCTTGGCGAATCTTTCACCGCTAATGATTAGAAACAAATACTAACGCCACCATTTACTTGATAACTAATGCCAAAACAACTATTTGGGTTTCGAAGGCAAATTGTACCAGTGGAAACCGAACCAATGGAGTTGATCCAACACGCTTCAAAGGGGTGTAGGCTCTAGACAAAGTTCACAAACCACCACGGCACCTCGTATATTCTAACCTCTTTATTTTAGATTTATATGATTCATTTTGTTTAATACCTTAAGATATAGTTATGATAATGAGTACGCAATTCAAGATAACTACAAACAAATCATAACCACTCTTATTTTAATAAAAAAATTATTTGGGGCTAATACTTAATGGAACTTTGGTGCCTTTACACTATGAAAATTGTATGTTTGATACATAAGGGTTGACTTTATTCTTAGGTGTTGCTTCAAAGACTCATGACAGATAGCTTAGCAACACCTTCAAAGGACTCACAACAAAAACCTTTTGCTCAAGGACTCATCAAAGATGGCTTAGCAATAATAGCTTATCAGAAAACTCCCGCCGCTTTGCAAACTTGGTCCTTCAAAGACTAACGATGTACCATAATTAAACTTTAAAGGACCGCTACATGACATAACAGGGTTACAACACTTCCGCAGCAACGCGCGGGATTACCCACTCGTTATTACATAATATGAACTAACAATTTGCCTATATAAAAGTTATACATATATTTCAACCACATCAGTGGTGAGTGCCAAAAATCTCTACACATATATTTCAACCATATCAGCTAAGGTCAAAAAATGAGCCAATGAAAATTTGTTTGATTAAATACTCAATCCATCATGTATTTGAAAGGAAATGAAGCTAAACTACTGTTGTAACACTTAGCATTTTCAGGATTTCTATCCATTCTTGAATTTTTACTATTCACTTTTACTATTCATCCCGTAATTTTTATATTATTATTTTACTATCATGACAAGATAATTGATACTCGACGAGTCGTCCTGACGACGTACATTGAATCCACCTAGAACCAATTTCACAAAACCGTGTATGAGATTTACTTTTAGCTTCAAACATCATTCAGGCATCTCGATATGTTCAGTTAACCTTATAAACAATAGAAATATGTATTTCTCACATCATACAACAATTCCACAAGTTTTGGAATTTTACGTTTTCCAGTTCTGCGTTTTACGCGAATTACGCGTTTTAAACCTACGTTTCCAGTTTTAACAGTGTTTAAGCAACCCGATGGAAATTACCACTCATTTTGATATTTCATTATGAAGTATAATGATGAGTTTAATCATTTCTACAAGTTTCATATTTTTATGATACCCGGTTTAAGTTTTATGACTTCACGACTTACACTTAGCGATTAAGGGAACCAAAACTCACTCCGTAAAAGCAAGATATTATCAAAACTCATATCTAGTCATCCAAGATAGGCATTGAACAAAATTTTGACCACATGGGGTGTTTTCTTAGTAAAGCTTACATAGGAAGCTATCAAGGAACATTACATGTGTTATTATACACTTAGCTAAGTTTACTTACATAGTTAAGTCTTAGAAATATCCAAAATCTTGCCCCTACTCAATTACCTTATATATACTTCCATTTCATTTACTATAAAACTCATTTTCCTTTCTTTCTTCACCCATATAAACGAACCACCCTTAGTTCCATATTCATCATCCATTTGATTTCAATATACCAGTTACATACCATTATTGAAGCCCTTAGTATTCTATCATGAATCTTGGTTTTGTTTCTTCATTCCATGGTTGAATTAGGGGCTACACAAAGGTGTTATGGCTGAGTACATAAGGTTCCTACAAGGTTAGATCAAGGTTATCAAGGGTTAGCAAGAGTTGAAGCTTAGAGGGATTAACTTAGTAATCTAGCTCTTTGGTTCATGATTTATTTCTTAATTGAAAGCCAAAAGTTGTAAGAAAATCTAGCTCATTCTCATGATCAATACCATTTACACATTTAATCTATGCTATATATGCTCTCTATATTGGATCATGATGTTACAAACCTTAAAAACAAGTTAGAAACCTTTATATGTTATATTATGTTAACAAACAAGCAAACTAGTAAACTAGTCATCTTATACTCATATTTTATACCATAAAACCAATCACTTATAGACTTATATACTTACATATTGTTAAAAAAAAGATCAAACCAAAAATGTAGCAATTTGAATCACCCAAAACGGACACACGAGTCAAAAGATATGATAAAAAGAAGTTAGCAAAACTTAGAACTTACAAAACTGCCAAAAAGCCTACTGCCGAATCTGAGTAAATTTTTGAGGCACTTCTTGTCCGATTCATCAAAAAGTTAAAACATGAAAGTAGTCCAAAATGATGTTTTACGTCTACCAAGAGGAAACTCGGCCTCAAAAGGCCAAATGATAGCAGTTTGCTACTTCAAATTGTAAAACAATTTTTATCGTCAAAAGTTTGGTTTTTCACAAGTTAAGAATATAGAAATCATGTTGTTATCAAGACTGGTTACATACTAAATTAACAAACTTCATTCAAATGAGCTTTCCTAAGCTTATTCAACCTTCGGGATAGTGTTTTCACATGTGAAACTATACTTGTAATAACCAACTTTACGATTTAGAAACTTGTAAACTTTTCTTTAAACACTTGTGATATAAATTATGATGACACTTGCAATAACCATTATGATTTCCTAATCATAACCAAACAACCTTGTAACTTATGTTTTGCAAACCATATGAACATTTTGACACTTATGATATGAAATCAAATAAGCAAAACATATGTTTTACCTACTAAGTACTACAAAACTAGGGAGCTTCATGTGAGGGGTTTCATTTGGGTAAACGGATCGACGAGTTGTTGGATTGACGATTTAAAGTGTCCTGGCTCCTCGAACGTTTACTACATGACCTCTGGATTATGATGGCCCGAGTGATAGTACGAGATATACAAACTAAAACTATTTCATAAACAAAGATACACAAAACTACCAAGTACTACATCATGATCAATATATAAACGTATATAGGCTTGTTTATACTTTCGCATTATTATTTAAAACCTAAGACACGACATCATATTCTAGGTTACGCGTAGAGACTTTCAGGATTATCCATCATATTCGTTAAGTAGTAAATATCATCAAACTCACGGTGAGTTCATAGCCCCATTTTCTATTACTTAATTGTTTTACAAACTCTTGGCGGAGATACATGCTATTTTAAACATGAACACAAAAACATTTGAACTGTATGCTTATCTGATTGTTTTATTGTCACTAAGTTACCATCATTGCCAAACATAAGGCCCCATATCATGAACCAGTTAATCACTATGGGTAGTGAGCGTGAATATTGTGAATAGGCCTATTGGAATTGACGAATCCCGTTTGTGTTGACCAAGTTGGTTTAAACAAACACACTATATTTGAGAACAATAGGTATAACGGCAACTTACCTACAGGGGCGACAAACACGCCAATTTAGTTGGTACACGTTAACTCTTTGGTTGCATGAGCTTAGTGAAATAATAACTCTTTTGTTTTCAAACTATGAGTGTGAGTCTATAGCTCACACTACGAATATATTGTGTTCAACAATCAAACTAAACTCTATGAATTCACTCAACCTTTGTGTTGACGATTTAAGCATGTTTATCTCAGGTCCATAATGTACGAGTCTAGCACGGATACTCATGAAGGCTATAAATTTTATTATCATTCAAAAACTCATTTTATGTGATTTGTAAACCGTGAAACTACTGGGACCTCATTTTTGTAAACTCTGGTATTATATAAATCGAATGATAAATGTTTTAAAACGACTCCATTAGAGTTCATTTTCTATTTTTATAACTGTTGTGCCATGAAGTAACACCCAGTTTAAATTCCATTGCGTATCACGAAATTTGGGGTGTTACAACTGCTACTTGTTTTGAGCCACGTACGATGTACACGACTGTTTCACTCCCCAACGCATCATTCGTCCCACTCCGTACATCAGGAAGCTTGAAACTACAACTCCCTTTATACCATGAAAACTGCATAATCCAAATTTTAACTCATAAACAATTATGGTTACAATTTCCGCCTTGCTAAAACTTGCAGTGAACGCTACAAACAACTACTGAGGTCAACTACTGAAATACCTAAGATGACCCTATAATGAAGACATAAGGTTACTTGGAACACCTTTTCTCGATCGTGGTTGCGTTGTTGTCATCAAACCTTGGCCTGTTAACAGCACATAAAGAAACAGAGGTCAGATTGCTATCCCACGCAGTGGAAATATTAGAATGTATAATACATATGTCCGATACGTTATTGAGTGGCCTATCATGATTGTTAGAATGTTATTGACATGATATAACATGGTAAAGAAGAATATTCATTTCCATAAAGGGCTACAGGCTCAAAATTCTTAAGTGGATATGTATATCGTTTTGTCATTAGAAAATTCCAATTCCAAACATCATGTTCATAAACTTATGGCAAGCATGTTATAAATAATTATTTTTACGCTTTATTTCTAGCCAAAACCTGCATAATTAACAGATAGAAGTATACTGATAATGCAATATGCCAGCTACACATGAACCAATAACGTTACTTGCCTTGTGGAGTATGTTTGTCTGTTATTCCCATCTATACTGCAAAAATTCTTTTCTGGTGTTTGATTTATACCTGTTAGAACAAACTTAAATCGTCATTAATGTCTTGTATCCAAGGAAGTGGTCAGATAATGACTAATAAGTTCACCTACCTTGATTCATAGAACATCTTTGCCATATACTAAGCCATAGGTCGGCTTCCAAGGATTCTCACCATATCATTTTCCAATCTTAGTAATGTTACATTATTACTTACCGAGATGGAACTGTGCACCACCATTTCCAGTCCAAAATGTTTTGCAATGTCCCAAAAGTGTATATCAATGGAGAGTGAGTTTGCGTAAAACGAATCATAAACTAATTTTAAGCTAGGAGGTGTGGCAAGCAGTCACCGATGACTTTATACGGGTGTTTGGTTTTAGAGCTCACGTGCCTGCATACAGTGATAAATAAAGTTATTAAGCGTCTGTCTTTTGTTAAAAGAGAACGGAAAAAATATAACACACAAATTTTTTTCTTAACAAACCGGATTGAAACAACGCACTAACATAAACATACACAATGGGCCAACATCAGATTGCATCCGGTGCCTTTCCACGCGCATAACATAGATGCCAAACTTGCCCCCTATCAGCTTTCTGAACGAAAAAAGTTGATTGTATACAGTTATGCTAATAAAAAGTAACTACTTAAAACATTTATGAGGGCAAGCATTCAAAGCATACATGACAAACACATTTAGCTATTATAGGTTCAAGATATTGCGCAACACTGGTTGTTGTAGCTCCTACCTCGGTATTTGATAGCTACACCAGAATCAAGCAAGTAGATATCTTGAGACGTTGTATTTCAAAGTGGAGCTATATAAACGATTTTAAGTGAATATATCATAAATTTTGGGGAGTTTTATCAAATCCAAACAAATTTTTGTGCTACATGTCGGCAGACCTACGGGCCACTTATATCTCTAATCCAATTGAATCACATGCCAAACATCCGTAACAACCGCAGATGCATTATAACAACAATTCCTCTAAGCTAAATTTTTAATAAGCAATTCTTCAACATTCTCTTTGTAAATAGTTTCAATAAGCAACACAAACAAATCCCAAGAAATAAACTTACCACAGACCAAATTCTTTGAGGACTTTCATCAAACACGTGGTAGGCACCGATATATTAACCCATGAACTACAACATCTTCACAACATTTGAATATCACCTTCACATTCCTAAAACAAAAAGCAAGGAAAAACATTATAATCCATAGACCGTTGAAACCTATAATCAAATATTAAAGCTACACCAAAATTATTTTAGATCAAAGAACATAAAACCCATAATTACAAACATCTTGTGAGTGATTATTTTAAACATAAAAAGCTGTCATCATCGGCATAAACGAAGCCCACATTAGACTCACCCACTAACAACTTCACATCATACATGTACTTCAAATAACCACAAATCCTAAAAATCAAAACTCAACTTGAAGAAAATACACATACCTATCATCTTGAAGCATTTTTTCTGCTGTAGCTGCACCACATACACTAATCAAGACCCACATGATGAGAAGACCCATAAAATCATAGAAAAAGAATCCATGTGTAATTGCAGTCGACGGTTAATATTCAGGCAAAAAGAAAACCCGAAATTGGAAGTGCACAGTCTTGAAGATGAGGCTGCTATCAACAAAAGGCGAACAATTTTTTTTTTTAGCATTGATAAGGAATAAGAGAGAAAGGCGGTGATGGGTGTGTGACTGCTGAAAGAGTGTAGAAACTCGAAGAAGGGAGGAGATGTTATCTACGAAATGTGGTGGACTGTTGTGATTGGATCGGGCCAAACGTAGCAGGCTGAAAACAAAAAATGCAGCCCAACGCCAAAAACGACGTCATCCTTTCCTCTAATTTATATATATAGTAATGAGAAACATGGGTTTTGTAAAGCTCGGTTTTCGTTATAAGGAACACGATTATTGGTTGTCACTTTAACCCTACGTTGGTGGAAACACAAAGCAAGATTGCTCCAATGTCTCGTTACACTTCAAAGCTATATAGTTGGACGTAGAAATGTAAAGGTAATTACAAATTGGATATTTGTTTGTGAATAGGATAGATATTACTCGTCTTGAAGATTGACCGAAATATAAATACATGAACAATAATTGGCGGAAAAATTAACGAGACAGACTACACACGATTATTATGATAACATTACCTAAATTATAATGTTGCCTTCACAACTGAACTATATTTATCACGAGCATGAAGTTCAAATTCTTGTTACTTGGAAGTTTAGTATTTAGGATATCCTAGGCGATTAATTGCGCATAGCGGTGACGATTTATGATAGTGTTAATTTGTTTGTGCAATTTTTTCTATGTATATACGAGTGTGAAGTAAATGAGTGTAAAAAGAAATTAGTAGTTCAAATTGGAATTAAGTGTTAAAATATTTAACATATTGTATTGCCTTTTATAAGTATGAGTATTTTAATCTAATAACATTACTAAGCTTTTAAGTTTTTAAGTTTAAACAAATATTTTTTATATGTAATGACAAATATCGACGAGAAGCATAAAAGGGATTAAAAAATCATAAGTTCTACAAAAATTCTCAAAAAACTCCACAAAATATTGGACGTTGATGGATAAAAAAATTTGTGAAGAAATTTATCTAAAAGTTTATAGTTTTGATGTAAATACAATTGTGATTAAAAAAAAAAAACGAAAAAGCTTGTGCATTAAAATTTTATAAATCAACATTTTGTGCATCAAAATTCGCTTTGAATCCAACTTTTTTAGCATATGTATAAACATTTAATTGTGCATCAAAATATAACAGGTGAAAAGTTTGTGCATCAAAAGTTCGATATTTAATATATTAATAAATTGTATAAAATCTCAAAAAAAAAAAAAAAAAAAAAAAACATATCACAACTTTTATGCACCAACATCCTATATCTTGAAGAAAATTTTCAAAATTTTTATATTTTCAAATCTTTTATGCTTTTAACAAATATTTATCTTTTATTTGTTCGCTTCTCTATTGTACAATGATAAACCTTTACAAGTTAACTTAACCCTTAAAGCTAGACCTCGTGCCTAAAATTCCTTACAAGCCAATCTTACGCAACTCGAACTATATTTATCACGAGCATGAAGTTCAAATTTTGTTACTTGGAAGTTTAGTATTTAGGATATCTTAGGCGATTAATTGCGCATAGCGGTGACGATTTATGATAGTGTTAATTTGTTTGTGCAATTTTTTCTATGTATATACGAGTGTGAAGTAAATGAGTGTAAAAGAAATTAGTAGTTCAAATTGGAATTAAGTGTTAAAATATTTAACATATTGTATTGCCTTTTATAAGTATGAGTATTTTAATCTAATAACATTACTCACTTTTAAGTTTTTAAGTTTAAACAAATATTTTTTATATGTAATGACAAATATCGACGAGAAGCATAAAAGGGATTAAAAAATCATAAGTTCTACAAAAATTCTCAAAAAACTCCACAAAATATTGGACGTTGATGGATAAAAAAATTTGTGAAGAAAGTTATCTAAAAAGTTTATAGTTTTGATGTAAATACAATTGTGATTAAAAAAAAAGAAAAACGAAAAAGAAGCTTGTGCATTAAAATTTTATAAATCAACATTTTGTGCATCAAAATTCGCTTTTGAATCCAACTTCTTTTTAGCATATGTATAAACATTTAATTGTGCATCAAAATATAACAGGGTGAAAAGTTTGTGCATCAAAAGTTCGTATTTCGTATATTAATAAATTGTATAAAATCTCAAAAAAAAAAAAAAAAAAAAAAAAACATATCACAACTTTTTATGCACCAACATCCTATATCTTGAAGAAAATTTTCAAAATTTTTTATATTTTCAAATCTTTTTATGCTTTTAACAAATATTTATCTTTTTATTTGTTCGCTTCTCTATTGTACAATGATAAACCTTTTACAAGTTAACTTAACCCTTAAAGCTAGACCTCGTGCCTAAAATTCCTTACAAGCCAATCTTCTGCAACTGAACTATATTTATCACGAGCATGAAGTTCAAATTCTTGTTACTTGGAAGTTTAGTATTTAGGATATCCTAGGCGATTAATTGCGCATAGCGGTGACGATTTATGATAGTGTTAATTTGTTTGTGCAATTTTTTTCTATGTATATACGAGTGTGAAGTAAATGAGTGTAAAAAGAAATTAGTAGTTCAAATTGGAATTAAGTGTTAAAATATTTAACATATTGTATTGCCTTTTATAAGTATGAGTATTTTAATCTAATAACATTACTCAGCTTTTAAGTTTTTAAGTTTTAAACAAATATTTTTTATATGTAATGACAAATATCGACGAGAAGCATAAAAGGGATTAAAAAATCATAAGTTCTACAAAAATTCTCAAAAAACTCCACAAAATATTGGACGTTGATGGATAAAAAAATTTGTGAAGAAAGTTATCTAAAAAGTTTATAGTTTTGATGTAAATACAATTGTGATTAAAAAAAAAGAAAAACGAAAAAGAAGCTTGCATTAAATTTTATAAATCAACATTTTGTGCATCAAAATTCGCTTTGAATCCAACTTCTTTTAGCATATGTATAAACATTTAATTGTGCATCAAAATATAACAGGTGAAAAGTTTGTGCATCAAAAGTTCAGATTTAATATATTAATAAATTGTATAAAATCTCAAAAAAAAAAAAAAAAAAACATATCACAACTTTTATGCACCAACATCCTATATCTTGAAGAAAATTTTCAAAATTTTTATATTTTCAAATCTTTTATGCTTTTAACAAATATTTATCTTTTTATTTGTTCGCTTCTATTGTACAATGATAAACCTTTACAAGTTAACTTAACCCTTAAAGCTAGACCTCGTGCCTAAAATTCCTTACAAGCCAATCTTCTGCAACTAGAGTTTTTTCTTTGGGGAAATTAACCACCAACACGAACCTCGTCAACTTTGTTGAGAGTAGGGCTCTAATCGAGGCACATACCCCACGACCCTGCAAAAGGAGGCTTTCTTTATCACTCTAGTCCTTGGCATTGCGAGCGGGGTTCCAACCAAGATGCTCAGACGCCCTCTGACTCAAGTTGGGTGACCAGCAATCCAATATGGAAATCTCATAATAAAATCAAATCAAGTGAAATAAGAAAAAGATAATAATAATAAAAAACAAACCAGCTACAAAATGATGAATAAAAAATTTAAGTAAACACCTATTATATTGTAAAACCCTTTTCTTCTTTCTTTGTAATGTTCTAGCATCTTGCTAGTAGTTTTAATAAAGTTGCCGTTCTAAAAAAAAAAAAAAAGTAAACACCTATTATAAATAACATTTATATTGTATAAACGGATGATGTTTTTCTCTATTTAAGTTATTTGAAAAGAACGAGTCTTTTTACTTAAATGTACGCGGTGTAACAAAAGTTTTATTTTGACTAATTCGACAATTTCTCGTCACCCTCAAGATAGAGTTGAGATCCACGTAGACTCAAATTATTATAACCAATTAACCAATTACATTCATCTATTTTTTATTTTCACCTTTTTAAAACAATATCTTGCAACAGAAATCTTGTTCTAAAAATAATAAAATCGTGACGAGAATTAAATTATCTTTCATAGATATGCATTGTTATATACTTTCGACTAACTTTTTTTTAAAGTCATCAAAAATCACGTGATTCAGTAAAATCAAATCACATATGATTTTAAGAAATCACATGTGATTTCATAAATCACATGCGATTTTACAAATCACACGTGATTTTTCTGATTTAAATTTTTTCAAAAAAAGTTCACGAAAGTATATAACAACGCATATCTATGAAAGATAATTTAATTCTCGCGAGATAAGATAATTTTTTGACGTAACGATTAACGGTTTGTGAGATATTTAATTTTCAAAAAGGGTGAATATATTTTAATAAAAGAAATGAGTGATTATGATTGGTTGATTGGTTATGTGGCAAATATGGGTTCTATAATGAACTTTTCTCCCTCAAGATATTTACCTAATTAATGAGATTCAAACTAAGAGTTCTCGTTAAAATGTCCAGAAGCTAGGCCACCTTGGCGGTGATGGTCAAGTAACATTTTTATTGTATGCAATTCAAATAAGCTGTGTACGGTTTAGATAAGCAATTCCCTCGCTATGAATGATTACATACACAATATATATCAGAAATTTTCTAGTTTTAACAATGAGTTCTTATGGCGTACTCTTCTTTTTTACTTGGGCAACATTTTATTTTGCATCTAACAGATGATTATGGTCAAAATCATATCACAGTAAGGATCTTTCCATCAGTTAAAAGTAGATAATATAAAGATATTATGAGATTATTAAACAATCATGCTTTCTGCCAACATAATCGACATGGACAACAAAATAATAAACAAAGAGCGATGGTACTTTTGCACTTGCCCGTAATTTTTGGCTTTGAATTAACTAAGCTGTAATAATCAAATAAAAACACTTATTTTGAGTCCTGATTCCTGAACTAATACATTACCTTTTACGTTTATATAATTTTCCCTTATATCCCGGGATCCAAACATTCTCTAACTTAACTGGACGGAGCAACCTACTCCATGTTTTAATCCTTACTTTATTTAATTTATTTTGTTTAAGGAACAGGGGTAGCAAATATATTATATTATACTAGCAGATCTCATGGGTCATGCATGACGGATCTACCGAAATAAAATTTTCGATAAATCATGATTTTAGTTTATTATGTTCTTTCGACAATAAATTCTGAATATCAAGATTTTTTTTTCGCCAGCGTGCCGTTTGGGCTCGAGCCTGTTTGTCTGCGCCCACTCGGCTCGACCTCGTTGGCCGATGCCCGTGCGGGCTCGACCCGCTTGGATCGTGCACTGCTCGGCTCGGGTCCATTTGCCCGCTGTCTGCTCGGCCTCGACCCCGTTGGATCGTGCACTGCTCGCCCCAATCGAATTTGACCGCCCCATTCTGGCTTGAATATTTATATAATGTGCTTTATTATTTGTATTAGTGACATTTTAATTTAGGAATTATGTTTAAGTTGGTTGTACAATATGCATGATAAGTTGTATTTTTTGTGTAATGGGTGTTTTAATAACTGCATTAATTGTATTTATTGACCATTTAATTAATTGATTACATTAAATATTTTGACCACATTAATAGTGCTTTGTTTTTTGTACATTAAGCTTTAAGACTTGTAAGTCTTAAAATTAAGATCGATGAGAAAGATATTTAATAGTGCATTGTGTATTGTACAATAGGCTTTGTATTTTGTAAGTCTTAATTTTAAGACAATGAGAAAAGAGATTTATTCTTCTATTATAAGTAGTATAGATAACATTTATTAAAGTGAAATTTAGAGTCAACACTGTTCTAAAGCCGCTGATTAAGAGGTCGGCTCAAAAGAGTAGGGCAGTTTGGGTGCATTATGGAGCCAGCTCGAGCTGACACTGTTCACACGCCGAGCTGAGTCGAGTCGTCGCCTCGAAGAGATTAAAAAGATAAATTAGTAATTTGTTTGCACTTACCTTGCACTTGATTGCTGGGGTTAGCTGCATGTTATACACTTGTTTTCCACTAGAAAAATCACCTATTTTATAAGGTTTGCTGCATGCTGTGCACATGTTTTCCATCATCAATGCTAGAATTATTTACAAAAGCATTTGCCGGTTCATTAAGTTGGGTTCATCTGAGAGAGTGGTGATCGATTAGGGTTTCGATGTTTCAAGAATTAATAGTGAGGTTTCATTGCCATTTGATTCGTTTATGCAGGGTATTTCAGGGATTTATTTATTTTTTATTATTTTTTTGACACACATCAACAAAATCAAGAATGTGTCTGATTTTTGGAGTTGTTTTTGACTAGTCGACGATTATGATTTGGTTATTGTGTTTGTGCTTAATTTAGCTTAGTTTGTGCTTAATTTAGTCATTGTGTTATTGTTAATGACAGATTAGCTGCATGCAATGAGAGTCACAGTCGTAAGTTTGCACCTAAACGTTCATCGGGTATTGTGGATGCTTGATTAGTTGATTAGCATATTTTTAATTCTTATTCATTATTTAAGGTGTTTGCTTAGTTGGGGTTTAAAAAAATGGTGAAAATTTAAAGACACGACAACGATTTTTTCAAAAACACATCTACGAACGTACTTTGTTAAGTGTCAAAACCAGCTAACATACTTTCAAAATTTTTCGATCTAGCTAATATGACATGTTGGTAGAGTTACTGGTCACCTTTGATAAAATTTCTAGATTAGTCCTACATGATAACCGTTAAAAAAAAAAAAAAAAAAACTTTAAAATTTTTTTCTTAAAATCTACTTAAAATATATTTTTTTTAATTCATAATTTTTATTAAAAAAAAGTGGATAAATTTTTTATACACTTTTTTTTTCAATCGGAATTTAAAAAAAAAAGTAGTTTAAAAAAAAAAAACGTAATTGTTTTGATTTATATCGGATTTTTTTTAAAAAAAAAAAACTTAATGATTTTTAAACGTAATTGGTTTTTTTTAAACTTTTTTTTAAACGTTTTTTTTTAAATTAGGTTTTTTTTAAACTTAAAAATAAAACTTAAATAATTACGTTTTTTTTTTAAATTACGCTTTATTTTAAATTACGGTTTTTTTTTTAAAATTACGTTTTCTTGAATAATTTTTTTTCCGATTAAAAAAACAATTACATTTTTTTAATTTTTTTTCCGATTTAAAAAAAACAATTACTTTTTTTTTTTTTTTTTTTTAGATTTTTTTTAAAATTCCGATTGAAAAAAGTGTATAAAAATTTATCCATTTTTTATAAAATTATGAATTAAAAAAATATTTTAAGTAGATTTTAAGGAAAAAAATTTAATTTTTTTTTTTTTTTTTTTTTTTTTTACGTTTATCATGTACGACTAATCACAAGAAATTTTTATTAAAGGTGACCCAGAACCTACTACCAACAAGTGTCATATTATGCTAGATCGAAAAAAATGTGAAAGCATGTTAGCTAGCTTTGACACTTAACAAAGTACATTGCGTAGATGTGTTTTTTTTAAAAAGTACTTTGCGTATCTTTAGCTTTCACCATTTTTTTTAACCCCAACTAAGCAAACACCTATATAATTATTTAAATGTGTTATTTTTTATGCGGGATCATAGTCTCAAATTTGATTTATTTAAATGTGTTATTCTAGTGTTAATAACATCTATATAATTATTTGATAGCCGATCATATCTTGAGGATCTATTCAAATGTGTTGATAATTGCGATTAAAAGTTGCAAAACAAATTATTATAATTTGAGACCCCCAGCTAACTAGTCAAAAATATCAAACAACGACATATGGAGCCACAGAAAACTGAATAAGCGAGAAATGATATTAGCTAAGAATGTTATTTACTTATCTTTTTATTTTTGTTCGTTTTTACCGAACCTAAAAAAAGCTTTGAATTAGGTTTATTAACAAATCCTTTTATACCTTTTTAGTTTACAACGAGTGTGTGAACTGCCGCGACGCAATGGGACGGGATTAAAAGACTTAGGTCGTGTTTGTTTTTACAAAACGGGTCTTACTACCTCGACATCTTCCCGAGTCGACTTTACGTGTTTGTTTTTTTCTCGCGTAGTCGACACGCGGCACCTTAAAGCTCTTACCGCTTAGAGGTAGTGATCACATCTTAATGCCTCTTATCCGACGGGGGCATCGAATATTAGGTCAATGAATAAGGAGAGTTATGGAGAAAGTAGATGAAAAGTTTTAAAGAAGAAGATGGAGTTTCGTTTTACTAGGAAGAAGATGATTTTTTAGGGAAAAACAAAATAGAGTATAGAGTATAATGAGTGGTTCTCGTGAGTGAGGATTAAATAATGGGATTGTCATGAGTCACACTAAGACTGCTAAGAAAAGAGGACCCACAAAAAGATACCGAAAAAATATTTTTTTATTGAAAAAATGTGAGTCCTTGAGTCTTTAAATTATTTTTTTGGTGTTTTTTTGTGGGTCTTCCCTCTTCTTAACCAGTGCCCTAAGGGCACTGGTTAGATAATCCCTTAAATAATATAGAAAGCAAATGAAGAGTTAAGTACAAGAAATATATTTTAAATAGCAAAATTTCAAAGTATTGGTAAACGTTCATAGATTCTTGTAACATCCAATAACGGGTAATATCAAATATTTTTTTTACAACAAATGTTTGCTCTAGTATCGCTTAAAATTAACTAAAAAGTGTCATGGGCTTTAAAATTGAATTTTAAGGCCCATGACAATTTTAAGACCCATGACACTTTTTAGTTACTACTTTTCTTTCTTTTACCTTTTTGTTATATTTTAATAATAAAATTATTAATTCAAATCTTATAAAATAATTTTAAATATTATTTTTTCTCATATACATCAATTTCTAATCCAAATTCAAATACTAAACACACTTACAAACCAAACGAACTCTTATATTACAGATCAATCTTTGTAATGAATATAATTTAAGAATGTGTTAATCGCAACAAGTAAAGCAATTATTCATCGTATTGCACAAGCTACTTATTGCGTTAAATTTATGATAAAAATATTTTGTATCATGTTTACACAAGCTATTTTTTTATCGTATTTTTATAGTTTAACATATACTTAAGAAAACGGACAATTAAAAGTACCATTCAGACTACTATTAAAAAAAACAAACAACATTATTTCATTAAGATTCAGACTTTACAACCACCTCTTACTAGTAAGATGTGGTAGTCAGATTCAGACCTAAAACATCTTAATGAAACAAACACACCCTTACTTTGTAGCGACACTTAAACCTTAGGGACTAATTTTGCCAAGTTGCTATAGTTAGCAATTAATTCTACAGGACTTACTTTGCAACGTCGCTTAAACCTTAGGGACTATTTTTGCCAGATTGCTATAGATAGCAATTAATGTTGTAGGACTTATTTTGCGACGCCACTTAAACATCGTGGACTATTTCGCCAACTTGAGAAAGTTTGCAATTGATGTTTGCTACAGATCTTACCTTGCAACGCCTTAAACCTTAGGGACTGCTTTTGCCAAGTTGTGAAACTTTGCATTTAATGTTTGGACTTACTTTGCAGCGCTACTTAAACCTCAGGGACTGTTTCTGCCAACTTGAGAAACTTTGTATTTAATGTTTGGCTTGTTACTGTTTTCTTCCCCGACAATTAGTATATATATATAATTCTTGTTATCCTTCACAATATTATCATACAAGTGGTAATTGATATAAAAACACAACTATAAATGTATGTCAATTTTTTTTAACGACGGAATTATAATAAAATCAGTAGCAAGAAGCTAGAAAAATAATTACAAAATGAAATAGAAACAATTAAAGGATTTTGGAGCCAATTGTTCCAAGAAAGAGAAGATCATTTGTTTCTATTAAAATACCACATATGAGAACAATCAATATGTCTAAACTAATACCTTTTTAGCACATTTTTTCCTCAAATTTCCTTTATTTACATGTGCTTTTGATTTTGTCACTTGTCATAATCTTTTAGGGTATTAGTAATGGCAGCGGTATGGCTGCGGTTTGAGTGGATGCCGAGCGGCAACACCGCCGCCACCTATGCGGCATGGACAAGGCAAGGAACAACTCGACATGTATTGTCGATGAATCATGAGATGGGGTGGAAGAATACTAGCCATTGAACGGCTATAAAACTAGCCGTTATGTAAAATAAAAAATAAATAAAAAAAAAATAAATCCCTTTTTTAAATGTACATTTTAATAACCATTTTCAAATCACATTTTATTCACTACTTCCACTTCCAACTTTCATTCTTTTTTAAAAAATGGATGCAAAGAAATCAAAAGGTGTTTCAACCTCATCCAAAGGTCGTGGACGAAGCTCTCGATCACAACCCGTTCGTCCGCAAGTTCAATCACAACCCCCTCCCTACTATTCCCAAACGAGTCCTCAACCCGCTCACTGTTATCCCCAACCTTCACTGGTGAATCCACCATCACATCAACGCCAATATTATCCCCAACCTCCACCGATGAATCCAAGCCAATACATGATGTTGGAATCACTCCTAAACCATAATCAAGTGTTAGTAATTAATATGTAATAGTTAGCTTTATTATGGCCTTTATGTTTGTTATTAGCCTTAAGCTTATGTAGAAGGCCCATGAGCTTAGGCCCAAGCCCATTAAAGAAAGGAAGGGAACTAGGAGTGTTGCCCTAGCTTCCCTCCTATAAATACCTTATGTAAACCCTCACTTGAGGGTTGGTTGTTCAAGTTTTCTTTCATTCATACTCTCACGCGTAAACTGTATTACTTATATCGTGTGTGTGTTTGTTTACTTGTTCAATCGCCTTAACCTCTTTCTATATTACTTGTGTTTGTAAAACTAGTGACCTAACAATGATCAATCGCCTAATAGTTGAGTGAACGTATTGTTTGAAGTGAGTTTTGGTCTCACGCCTAACGTGCGTATCCTTATCTTTGGCTTGATCAAAAACGTATTTTTTACACTTTTGAATCCAAGATTCTTGTACTTTCAACGTTTTAGGGTGTTAAAATACTTGTTTTTGGCAAAAGTTTCAAACTTTATGCGTGGATAGTTGTTTTGATCGAGTTTTGAACGAGGGTTCTATCCTACTCAGAATCGCTTTTAAAGGTTTTGGTTCATCAAGTTTCACACTTTTGTGTATTTTGGTGTTATTGAGCTATTTTCTCACACAAAACGGGTTTAGAAACACTTTTGGACGTAATCAAAGTTTGAGCATTTCTACGCGTAGTAAAACCCTAAAACTACGCGTAAGTGCTTCCTTGGTTTGATCTTCATTTTGGTTTATTCCGTGTTTTCTTACTTGGATAAGTCCGAAAATACGTCGACTTTGGATATCTTTTGCACCGTGATAGTGTAAAAGATCATTTGGGCAAAACCCAAAATTACGATAAGCATAAGCTTCACGCCAGAAATCCCACGCCTAAGATTTTTCCTACGCCTAAGCCTAGTCTTACGATAAGAAAATCCCACGCCTAACTTTTGTCTACGCCTAACTTTAGTGATTTTCCATACTTACGTAAGCTAAATCCTCACGCCAGAATTCTCTTTGTTACGCGTAACTTTGGTGTTTTTACGCATAAGTGATACTTGGTTTCTTGTCTTTTCTTGTCTTTTCTACGCATAAGTGATACTTGGTTTCGTGATTATGGTCGCCGGATGGGCGGTCAAGGGTTTAATGCGTGGGTAGGAATAACAATGAGCTCAAGTGGTGGAACAGTGAAATGCTCGAAATCGGTTAAATGGTCTTAGATGCTACAAGCCGCAATGAGAAGGGACACTGGCTAATGCATGCCCAAAGCCGAGGACTAGGGGCGTGCTTATTTCAAAGAGGCTTTACTTTTGGCTCTTAAGGATGAAGTCGTGGATCTCTCACAGACAAAGAACAGAGCTTTATAGCGTATGCGGACTCGAGATGATGATATGGAGGACTTGCGTGCCAATGCAAACATTATGTTGATGGCTAATATGCAAGAGTTCCACATGAGTGAAACAGCTCCATGATGACACTCGATGGCTTGTCTCGTGTGCCCGAACAAACCATCATCATATCGAACTAATATCTCGCCAATATTCGAATCCGCAGGCTCGATTGTTCAAAATGAGTCATCTACATCTCATTCGACGATTAAATAGACCCGTAGTTACATTTGACGATCAAGATGACCTTATGGTTTCCTTGATAATCAAATTGACTCCGTGGTTATACTTGAGGATCTAAATAATGATCATGTTGTGACTCACGTTGAACACGCCGAACCTTTGCCTCATCCGCATCTTGTTCTCATACTTAAAGACCAACAATCCCAAATTGTCGAATGTGTTGCATTAAATCGGACCTTAAAAAGTAAAATGCACCATTAACCAAGGATTTTGAATGCTTACAAATGCAACTCAACTTTTCAAAACTCAAGAAAACCGTGAAAAAGGTTTTGAAGCCGCTTTGCAAAATCTCATCAAAACGAAAAATATTTAGAGAGACAGACGCGTGATCTAGCCGCTTCGAAAAATGCTTTGTTGTGCGAAATAGAACAATGAAACATGAACATAAAAGCAAATTAACACTCTCACCTTGGAAAATCAAAAAGCTAAGATCGAGTTGTTAACTTGTCAAAAGCAGTTCTCCATACAAAAAGCATTCAACGAATCGGGTAGATGACCTTCTTGAAGAAATTATCGGCTTGCAAAACAAACTTAAAGAGTTTAAAATCGTTGTTTACAAACATGGTGAATCGATAATGACTATTGAAAAGTTTACCTTAAAACCCAATCCAAAAGATATGGAAAAATCTAGCGACATAAACCAAAGCTTTCACTAAAAACATTCAAACCAACTCTCAAGTTTCGGTCTGAGAATACAAAATTGATAATATCTGTTATGAGTGTTGTTGAATATCATCGTCAAGAGGAATTAGATGCGTAAGACTAGAGTCGATCAAAATTAAAAACGTTGTTTACAACAAACCTTTAAAAACGCGGTCACTTTCACACACCAACGGATTCTTCTAACACACCAAGGGTTATCATCAAAACACCGAGTCTTCTAATGTTAATCCCAAACCGATTATGCACAAACTTATGTTCCTTTACCTTCAATTAGTGAAGTAAACTCAAAACCGAAAATCGAAATATTCTTAGATATTTTGACATTTTCATGGTCGACCTCAAAATTTTACAACATGAGATAGAATATCGCTCAAATCAAATTGAACATTTTCAATCGCCTCCGCGCGAGAACAAAGAGACATTTTTCGGAAAAATCTTTTACCTAATGTTAAAAACTTGAAAAGTTGTGCATTAGCCTGGAACGGATTTTCATAAGGAACTTGGAACTATGAAGGTCGTTGATAACGCCACACGCTGTTCGGGTCAAGGAAACTTCCTTTTCTTCGAGCAAGTTTTATAACACCCTAGGCAAAGGAACCTAATCGCTGTAGTGTAGTAATTAGGGTAAGCCACGGGTATTGATATCGTTCTCTAGGGAATAGGAATGCTAGTAGGAGTTACTACGCTAAGGTTAAGGTTGAGGAAGATTATTTTTATCTTTTATATTTTATGAAAATGGAAAGGTAATGAATCTCGGGTATTGGATTTGGGGGTTGGTATTTCTACCGATTACTCTACTATTATCTAATTATCTAAACTAAGGTTGTGGGAGTCTATGTCTAATTAATGTGTGCTCAGATGATAGTTTAAAGATGTGTTTACTTAGTTTGTATTACTCCTTAATTATCTCCCATTGATGGTTGAGTGTCACGACTTATTCCTAGTTGCGTTGTGTTTCTAAAGTTGTAGGGTATGCGTTTCTCCCTAACTCTTTGAACTTACCAAAGGGTCTTGTCTACAAATCCACGAGATTATAGACTCCTACTCTAAGGCACTCTTCGGATGTTTTAGCCTACAATCACTCGGTAATCATACTCTAAGGTTCACAAAGATGAATCAAGCATTAAGTACACAACGAATGACCTATCGCATTACTAGATCATTAATCAACTAAGATAAGAAACAACCAATCAATATTCAATAATTAAGTTTCATACTTCCTAAGCAAACACACAAATAAATTAGCGGGACATGGAGAACATGCAAGCATACACACAAATAATCAAAGACATAATTGAATTAATGAAGCAAAGACTTATCTTGGTGTAAGATAGGGTTAAAACCCTAAAATATCTGTACAAGACACCTTAGGTTCGGTTTTAGGTTTTACTCCAAAGACTCTCCACAAAGACCGAAAAATTCGGATTCTATATATAAGATTACAGTTGCGACGGCGCCACCTTATGTTTAGTGACGCCGTGTCGCCGCCATTAGGGTTTCGTCTTGGCCACGTTAACCTTGCGACGGCGTCACCTTATGTCCGTGACGCCGTCCTCTTCGACTTCCGACGTCGTCTCGGATCGCATCTAGGCCGTGCGAGTAGCGACGGCCTACTCTTTCACACTAGACGCCGCCTCTGAAAACACGAGTTTTGCGCTCGACCCGTCACAACAATTCTCCGACGGCGCCGCAAATAGAACTCGACGTCCGCCTTCTACATTCGGCCGATCGTGAGGTGTCGATTTCGACTTTGGCCATTTCTTCATATATTCGCGCCTTCGTCCAAATAAGTGCCATTCCAAGATTTTGCCTTCACGAGACCTAAAAGTGAAAAGGAACGATATTAAGCAATAACGGATACAAAAGTGATCAAATAAGGACTTAAACGACCCTCAAAATGGTACCTTTAAAACCTTATCAAATATCCCTACACTTGTTATTTGCTTGTCCTCAAGCAAATGTGCTTTTAGCCAATTAATTTGTAAGTTAGGGTCATTCAAAGATTAATTCAAAACGGTCCACAACACATATAAGCCCAAGAAAGTCATAACAAGCACGAAATACATACTAGCACCTCACATGGGGTGTTTGGATACTCACATCTCTCTCGTGTATAAATGAAATATAACAATATAGGAAATGGAAGATAAACACTCATTAACCGTCCTAGTACATAGATTACCATAGGCTTGAGAATAGATCAAACCTCCATCGCTTACGTAAGCACCTAGGAAAGACTATCAAAGAGGTCTTTTAAAGGGTTGTAACGTTAGGCTTACGGTAGGGAAATAAGGGTTTGGTGGGATAGGCTATTTAGTGGTGGTAAGTCAAAAATCTCTATGTTAATCGCATATGAAGAATGGCGTTGCTAAGCCAAGACTCGACACTTCTAAACTCTAGATAACTGAAATAAACAAACATAGATTTAAAGGATAGATGTAGGATGGTAGCCCGTATATATATATATATATATATTTTTTTTTTTTTTTTTTATATATTTTTTTTTTTTTTTTTCACTCTATATTTTTTTCTTTTTTCTATTTTTTTTTTTTTTTTTTTTTTTTTTTTTTTTTTTTTCATACACTTTTACTCTACCATCCTCTAAGATAACATCAAAATACTAGGGATTTATAAGCATATCCCTACACTTGAGTTTTATTACTCTAATACTAATTTGACCCGAATTGAAAAGATCAAAACACTTGGGGTACATTATTACGTAAACAAAGGGAATTTGAATTTAACGTTCCCTTCCGTCATTTCATAAACTTTAACTTTTCCCATGAACATAAAATTGAGCATCTGGATGATCAAAACGTGTCTTTGAAAAGTCAAATTTCTAAATATGAACAAGAACTTGTAAAAGTTAAACAGGAATATGGTGTCATATTTGATTTACTCAATAAGACTCGTCATGAAGCATCAAACGAACTTGATCACTATCTTGCTCACACTAGAGAAGTCATGAATTTTGCTGGTAATATTCGTTCTGAAAATCAAGATTTGATTCACACTATCTCTAAGTTAAGAGAAATGTTAGGAAAGTATGAACAACTTCCGCCTACCGTGATTAAGAGAATAGCACCAGTCACACTTAGTAATCGTGAACCTAGAATCCCTACTGCCAAATCACAAGTTGCTAACGTGTTTCCCTCTACTGAAACAGGAATAGTTGCGTCTTTTCCAAACGTCCGCACTTCACAGCCTAGGAGCACTCAATCGAAGAATAGGAAGTTGCGACCTAAGAAAAGATCAATAAGGAATGCTAAAGTAGAAGAACACCCTAGGACTATGAATAAGACTCACGTTGCTTCCACTATAGATGTTGCGTCTGGCAAATGTAATAGAAATAGTGATGTAACGAATGCTAAACCGTTAAGTACTTTTGATATTCAGTCTGATGCACCTTGTGTTATTTGTCGTAAAAGTATGAATTCTGATTGTCATGACAAATGTGTTGCTAAAGCTATAATCTCTCGTTTACGGAATCCTAAGAATCGGAATACCTCTAGGCCCACTAATCATTCTAAGTCTGTTCTTGGTAGACCGCCTTCTTTAGATTCTAAGGCAAACATTGCTGTCACTGTAGCTCCAGTTTCACCTCCTAAGAATGTAGTACCACCTAGTGCATTCACTAAGACTAAAGCAAAGAGTAGTTATAGATGGCAGAAATGGATATATAACATACTTGGATTTAAATGGATGCCTAAAATTATTAATGTGTGTATGTCTAATATACCTGCTTCGGAACCCTCTAACATTTCGGGTTCCACATCTACTTCTATTCCATC
>CM040246.1:164678670-164709521 GCA_022545495.1 Chrysanthemum lavandulifolium
GGTCCCTTCAAGGCCGTGAACACGCAGTAGGAACACTTTTGACCATGTGTCAAAGTGACCGTTGTAGATATAGGGAACCAATCCTCAAAGAAGGCGTAATTCCAGGACTATTGGAGCTAACGGTCCAGGGAACTACAAAGTCCAGAATAAAAGCCCACACATTGCTAAGGTTATTACGTGAATCGCCATACCAAAGAACAGAACTCGAGGCTGACACGCTCGAGACCATCTTGGGCAATATCATAACACAGATTGACGGAGAAGAGCAATGTGGTAATGCGAAAAAGATGCTAGCAGAAATGGTACAAGTGAGTATGGAACAGAGTTTGCTACATTTGCAGCAACGTGCTCTCGTATGCACTCCATCTGATCTACCGATTGCAGCTGAAGTCTCTTTAAAATAAATCGTGTTGGTTTGTCAGGTTTTTTCTACTGTTTCTGTGCAGTTTACTTGTGTGATCAAGAGTTTAGATAAGTATACCAAAGATGGTAAGCCAGTCCAGGCCTTACGGTGATGAGGTTTCATGAGACTGATTGCTGTTTAGAACTTTCTTTTTTCTTTCCAAATTTGATACTGATGCGTTGAAGACTTGAAAGTTTCTCAGGGAAAGTTGTACACTGCATTCCAATTATCAATTTGAGTTTGGTTTATCGGTGAAAATTATATAAAAGCTTAATGAACTAGGATTAGGAAAAAAAATTACGAAAGGGTTAGGCGCGATAGGATCGCGGATCCGTCGTGCACCGTCTGCATGATGGGAATAAGCGATATGTATATCGAAGTTATCGAGATTATTCCCATCAGTAGTAGCATGCGATGGATCCGTGATCCTATCAAGGCTCATAAGAACCCTTTGTAATTTTTTTTCCTAGAATCCTAGTTGCTTGCTAGTTTTATATATACAATCAATGTTTGTTTGAGTGGATGCGATTCATGAGAATGGTCAAATTTGTAAGCCTTGTATAGTAGTTTGAATTATCTATACGTGTCTGTGTTTGAAGTTAGGGGACCAAATAAAGTCGCATGCATTGTTAGAATGGAACTTTATTGGCTTAAAATTGTGAATTTTGTTTGTAAATATGGAGTATAAAATTTAAAGTTTTACTCTGTTCATAGTCAAGAGAAGCAACCACCTAGAAAAATATGATGGTGGCCTGGTGGGTATCGTTTGTTAGACAACTAGTGGGTAAATTTGTTAAACCAAAATGTTTGGTCGGTCGATATTTTGTCGGTTCGTTAGTTTGAAATGTTCCAAAATCACGTAGTAGTTTGTAGTAAAAAGATATCTGTCACTTGACTAACACTAAATGACGTGTCTCGTTATATCTATCTATAAGAGCGTTAGGTATTGTTGAACGTTTAATACGTTATTGGTATGTCGACTTGACATCGCATCACACCCTCCCAATAACGTCCAATCACTCAACGCCGCCATAACACATCACCAAGGCCTAGCAGGCGAGTTAATTTTCACTCATCGATATTAAAATCGGTCGGTCGAGTGTTATGTGGTCAAGACATCGATCGAAGGGCCAAAAATTTGAACAGGTTCATTTTCAACCGATACTAAAATCATATCCCCAACCACTTTTGCCCGTTTGGGCATTGAAACTAAAAATAATAAAATAAAAATCGAAATCGTTGGTGTTTCAAAAAAAAAAAAAAATTACCTCTATAAATACCAACTTCGAACATAATCTCAAACACGATTAACCTCAAACTACTTACCATCTATATTCACTTAACCTCAATCTAATTCTCATCCAAGTTCAAATGTCGAAGAAAATACCCCACAATCAAAAGCCGACGATCCCGACTACCCCAAAATCAACCGAATTTGAATTACTCATGGAAAAAACTTGAATTAACCGGCATAACACCACAACAAAACCGGCCTATTAAACTTTCTTCCACAAGTTTTGAATATCAATCACAACTAGCACAACCAAATCAAAACCAAAACCCGTTTCGTTAACCGTCCTTTTGTCTCACATGCGTCCTTACAGAATAACAGGAAAGAACCTAGTAGGTCGTCGTATCATCCAAACATGGACTTCATTTATCCTCCTCAACCAGTATCAACCTTATTCCCGCTCAGTACTAATCTTGACATGAATTTGGAAGATTTTTCTGGGAGTATCCGACACAAAACTACCAAACTCAAGATGCTTCGATGGGGCAAGGTTCAGTCACGGTTAACACCACGGTTTGTACCATGATTCCATTCCGTTGAAGATTCGATGATGAAAAAAGCGACGATCTTGAAGAAATATCCTCCATAAAACCAGCGACCATCAAGACGTGCTTGAGGCCAGGACAAAGGCGAAAGCCGAAGCAAGCAAGGCGAAAGGCAAAGGCCGTTGAAGCATGGACAAAGGCGGAAGAGATCGCTTTGTAAAGCTTGGGTTCATGTGTGGAAAACTTCGGAGAGAGAAGCGCCTTGAACCGCTTCCGCTTTTGGGAGTTAGTGATAGAGTACTTTAAAAATGAAGGCTCGAGACCGAGACCTCGACTCCATCACTACCAAATGGAAAATAGGATTAAGTAATAGGGTTGGTAATTATTGCGCTATCATTGATAATATCAACAATAACCATGGAAGTAGTGAGAATGATATAGAATACACTTCAAAAGCTCTTAGAGAATACCGTATGACGTACGGTCATGATTTCACTTTGGAGGAGTGTTGGAAAGTTTTAAAGGGTCATGATGCTTGGAAGAACTCTGAGATGCCGACTTTCCAAACGAATAGTCGGAAGAAAACAAAGGGTTCTACCACTACCTCGGGTTCAACCCAAGCTCGTGATCCTTTGGATGTCCAAGATGTTGATGATTACGATGATGAGGAAGAGACTGAGAATCACGACCGATAGAGTCGTGACAAAGCAAGGAAGAAATCATCCTCCTCTCTCCGTCTTGATGATGAACCATCGAATCATTTGTAAAATCCATCGCCAAAACTTTATTCAAATTCAAGAAGCGGTCAAAGGGGAGAAAGGTAAGAATAAGGAGGGTTTAGAAGATGCGTACATCGGTTGAGGAAAAAGAGTGGAGATGAAAAAGAAAACTTGAGCTCTTGAGGCTATCAAAGCGGGAGGCAGACATAATCTTCTCTGATTACCCCAATCGGCCCAACTTTGACCCAGACGACAACTAAGAAAAATTGACAAAAGTCTAGGAAACAATCAAGGAGCTACGGTTTACATTATTAGTTTAAGTATTGTAATGTTTATTTTAATTTTAATGAATTTAAATTCTTTGTTTAAATTGTTTGAATTAAAAAAAAAAAAAAAAAAAGCGTCGGTCATCGATCGTGGCATCTGGTCATGTCGGTCATGGAGAGAGAAAGATGATGTGGCACCTGGTGACCTGGGTCATGTCTGGTCACAAGTGTGCCCAGCCTAACATATTATTAGGTCTCACAAAATACAACACAAAAAATACCCACTCACTCACAATACCAAAAAATATATAAATAAAAAATAAAAAACAAACAAAAAAGACAAAAACTTAACCTTTGGCCTGAGCCACTCAACTAGCTCAACTCCATTTTGGCATCAACTTGGCGTATTGCATGGTATGGCATTTGCATGCCATTGGTCCAAAAAAGATGTGTTTGGCATGTGAGTTACTACCTCACGTGTGCTCTAAGAGATATTTGTATATATACCTAAGGAGATTATATCTTATATATAAAGATGGTGGCGGTGGAACTATTATATCAAACTAAAGTCGTTGTCGATTGGAATATGTCTGCTGTACCTCCACCTCATCCTTGAGGTGTGTCACCGTTCTGCGAGTCTTGCATGGCGCCGCATGGTTCTTATGATTTTTATACTTGTGAGATTCTCATTCTTTCTTTCTTTGCAAACGACTTTTCAGGCTGCTTTGAGTTAGGGTTTCGGCTTGGCTCTTTTTTGGCTGGCTGATTTTCTACTTTGCAGGTTGTTTTTTTTAGCGGTTACACTTAATCGAAGTAGTTGAGTTAGGGTTTCAGTTTGGGGTTTTTTTTTAGCGGTTGGCTTTGGGCTTAATGGTTGATTGATGTTCAATTATACCTAACCTGGCGGATCAATAGGGTATGTAAGTTTAATGTTGGCTTTCTTACTTGGTTTGACTTTCCAAGGCTTGATTGCCACATTAATTAAGCGCTTTGTGGTCATTGGCTTTTGTAAAGCTTGATAATAAAGCGAAAGGCGTGATGATATAGTTTTAGCGTGTTCAATTCGTTGACCAAAGTTTAGATTGTCCGTCACATTGGCGGGCAACTTTAAAGATTGCGACCATCTTCCTTTGGCGGGGCATCTTATAAATTTTGCAGCCACATCGGACTAATCATTTTTATTCGATTGTTTGCGAGGGGTTTGCTAAATTATGTATGACCGTCTTTTTACCATAGGATATGGGTTTTAGATTGAGAGTATAATGTCAGTCTTACAGAGATGATAGATTTGATTAGTATTTTGCTGCTGCGAATGCTGATCCAATTTCCTATGGTCGGTTTTGTAACTGGGGTTTGGTATATTTACTTAGTTGTCGTTTTTCGAGTAGAGAGGTGCATGTATGTACCTGTGTTTTCAGTTGTCTTGGTTTTTAGTATGCTTGTAACCCTTTTTTCAAAGAGCGGCATTTGTTGCTTTTCCTTTCTTGATCAGTCTTATTGTTCTGAACCACTGTCTAAAGCTGGTTATTATGAGCGGTAAAAGTATAGCCGCGACGGGGCTACATGTTGCAAAATGTATAAACGAATACAGTACGTGTGTTCGCTCTGCATGTGTTCAGTCGCGCGGGACATTTTCAAGGTCAGGCAAGCGTGTCTGATTGTGGGATTGTTTAAGGTTATCAGTTATTTACCAGGGGAGTCTTGCCTATTGAAGAAAGTTGTTTCAGATGCTGGTGGAGGGTGTGGTACCTCAAAGGCTAAAGTAGACACGGATGTTTCTTTTGGTGAGCGTGCTATCTCTTTTGCTTTCGGTACGTGTGATCGGCGCCATGGTATGTACATTCTTAGGAGCTTAGACTTCTTTGGGTTGGCGTCTTTTATTTTGTCCGTGCTATAATCAACGAATGGTTTATTGCAGGTTACGCCCGTTTTCAAGTAAACTTAGATTCCGAGTCAGGAACTACTTCCTATGTGGCGGGTGTTGATGATGTTTTAGGCACGTGTTCCCGCGTTGGCTTATCCGCTGGTAGTATGTCTGTTGGAACGAGTTCTAGGTAACGTTGTGGAAATTTTGTGTGCCCTTTGACTGGCGCTCTCTAGAAACAGCAGTTAACATTTGATAAACCAGGTGCGCCACTTGGGGACATCGTTTGGCATCCTTTATTTCAAAACTTTTTCGGCCGTTTACTCATTGATTAGTGCTTTCTCTAAGTGTTCCTTTGAATGTAGGTTACAAGATTCTTCTTTGCGTTTTTCTATTTGGCTGTGATGATAGAATTTGTATGTGTCCAACTGGATTTGATCACAGTTGGGGTTCTTCGGACGTTGGCAAGGCAACTTTTAAGCTTTGCAGCTATCTTAACTGGCGAGGCGACTTGTAAAGTTGCGACCACCGCGGGCGTATCCTCTTTATTCGGATGTTGAAAAATCTGAGCCTTATGAAATGCCGCCTTTCCGAAATTATAAAATGAGATCTTCAGTTATGAATTTTTCGGTATTTGGCAAGCAGACGTTCGCGGCGGTTTTCGGCCGGTAAAACTAATCCTACTACTGGTGTGCTGGGATTGCATTTTCTTAATACTGATCTCCGGTTGTCATTGGTTTCCTGTAGAACTATTATATCAATTTAATGTGAGGGTTGGTGGAGTAATATAGGCCTTTGGAGTTGCGTGATTGGTAATCGTGTATTACCCACGTTCAGCCCCAAAAAAATATAAGTCAAAGAAAACGGGAAGGTCGCCTCGCGCCAATTTATGATCGGTTCGGTGGAACTATTATATCAACATAATTTGGTTGTCGGTGGAATAAAATAAGACTTTCATGTTTGGTTGTTGGTGGACATGTATTAGTCGCTGGTGGCAAAAAAAAAAGGATTAGTAAAAAGGGTCGGTCATGGTAAAACGGTTTCGTTGTCCTTTTTCTTCGGGTCTGGCCTTCCTTTTTATGGATGTGGGCTTATATCTACCGGATTTTTATTGTAACATACCCGACTTTCTTAGCATCTAGTATCGTCGTGGTTTGTCGCTTCATTTTCCATCTTGTTCCACAATTCTATACACCTTAATTTATCTAGGAGGGAATTCGTGAGGTCGCTGAGATTTGGCATGCACTAGGGGTGTTGTCACTCTGATTTTTTCGAACCTGGTATTGGATGTTTTTGTTGCGCGTTCGTTTTTTTGGCCGAACTTGTGTTGTGTCTGTTGTTTGTTGACGTCGTTTGGTTACACTCCAGGCGATGATGAAACGTTAAAACGATTACTGTTTCTGTAAGTGTTGTTTGTCAAAACCTATGTCTTGGCATGGCGTCCTCGCGGTCGCAGCCAGGCGTTTTGAGTACCACTTAAAAATAGCGATCTGAGCCTTCTTTAGTATGCTTCGATCGATATTGGTAGTGTACTTATGTGCTCTCCGCTTTTCCTATTTGTTATTTGGCAAATTGATTTTGTGGGCACTATCGACCAAGGAAAATAATTCCTGCTTGCTTATGTACTTGGATTCTTTGTTTCTTGGTTCATCGGACCAACCTTGATCGATCTAGGCGATGATGATAGTATTCTGATCAACGCGTATACAATTCCTTGGCCGGCATAATGGCAGGGCAACCAGATAGAACGTGTGATTGCAGCCATTTTGATTGCCTGGTATCGCTGTTGTATACATATATCTGAGCCTAACATTTATTTTGCGTATTTAGTACGTTTGTATTTCTTTTGTTATTTCCTATTCGAATCCCACTATAGAGTCATGGGTAGCTGCCTTTTTTTCACTAACAATTGTTTGAAATTATGCATATCTATTCGGCGATCATGAGTTGAATCTTATCCAGGTAAGTTGTGTCATCGATTGGAATCTTACCACCGGCTAGCATATTGCGTTCTTCATTTGCTACTAGTGATGCAGGATGTTTAAGGTACTGGACTGTTCTGATCTTCCCTTCGAATTCCTTTCGTTGTCACAACGGTCTAGCAATACGTCTAGTGTAGACTGTTGCACAAAGACTCTTGAAACAGCAAAAGGAATTTGAAAGGGCGATCAGACGGATACCACTATCCTGAACCTCACGCATCTGATACATAATGTTTAACATGTTGGCCGGTTCTCATCTTCCCCTCGAATTCTTTTCGCTGTGTGTGACAACCCGTAATTTCAGGTCATTTCTCAAATTTACTATTCATCTCGAATTTACTATTCATCATTTACTATTCATCATTTTGAAGTCGATTTGATATTACGAGCGTGTTCAAAATTTACTATTCACGAAACACTATTCATTCCGGGAAAAAATCACTATTCATCATTTTTTCGTAAACTAGGTTTCTGAGTATCAAATCAGCGTAACCGTAATGGTTTATTGCAATTCATGAAACATCATTGAGGACATTTCATATAGACCGTTTAGTCCACATATCATTAGTAATATCATTTTCATGTTAGATAAACGCTATCGCATGGGTTTGCATTTTTCATTCACGTACATTTTTCCTATTAAATAAACGCTATCGCATAATCATTTATTTTGAATCATTGATCCGACACTTCCAAAAGTAATCCTAATATATTTTTATACTCATTTTAAGACTATAAAAATTATATTATTAGTTTACCCGATGTTTTCAATTTATTTTGTATATAAATTGTTATGTATAAATATTTACGACGGTTTTCATAAATGCAACTCGATAATTATTATTTCACTCAATTCTTGTAAGAAATGTATTTTTATAATTTTTACGACTTTGATATATTTTATTTTGTTCCGTTAAAATCTATTTTTAGTTAACGCTACCCTAAATACTTAATTATACATACAAATCACATATTATACTTACACTTAAATATATTTGTACATCAAAATTTCATCAACCCTTTACCCATAACCCCTTGGCCAGCCACATACACCCCCCTTGTCATCATATTGACCAAATTGATTTTTACAACTTAAAGGGACACATATACACTAGCTTAGATATTTACACTATACCAATAATTATCTAAAACTACTAACACATACAATACACATACTTGAAGGTGAAAAGAAAACTCAAACACTCTCCACACCATTGTTGAGGTTCGGCCAAGGAGAAAACCAAGAAGAAACATTTGATTTTTCAAGCTACAAGTGATTTTATAAACACTAGATTACTTAATTAGGTTTTGAAATAAAAACCTAGGAGTAATTAGAAACCTTTTCCATAAACCTCATCATCATACTAGTAAGCATTTCATGATCATTTTTAATCACTTAAGTTATTTTTATCATGCTTGAAAGAAAACATGCAAGTTTCATGTGTATCTATACCACTTTTAATGTTTTTAGTACTTATAATTAGTATATACCATCCTATAATTAATCCCTTGAAACATATCATTTTTGATGATTTTTAGGAACCCATGACACCCTAAGAAGTTGTATGGTAGGTTTAGAATAGCTTTGGCATTGATTTGAAGTGGTTAGAGTAAGTATTATACAAGAGAAATCACTTTCGACAAACTAAATATAAGGTCTGATCATTTTTGCTAAGTCTGGAAATTTTAACAGGTTATAAATTAATTTGGGCTAGATATTCAGAAAATATACTTTAAAACGAAACCGTGGTCGCTTGAGCGGGTTAAAGCAGTTTATAATGAAGAAGTTATGCTATTTTCAAGTTTAACGACGAAAACTATATTTTCTGAAAAGCGCATCTGTCGAAATTTTAAGGGTCAAAAATGAGTTTTAAGCGTTATCACGAATGAGTCGATTTAAAAATATATTAGTATACTTTAACACGAAACTAAGGACATATAAAGCGTGAAAGCGGACTTATAACGACTAAATTACACTCGTTTAAATAAGGTTAACGTAAATATTATTCACAAGTATAAAACACTTACATGTATATTTTCTATTAGCCAAACTAGTTGTCGCTAGTGACCATGTTTGGAGTCGTTTTCACATCGAAAGAATACTTTTGAAAGCGATGTCTTCTAGTAAAAGTGAGTACACATAGACTATTTTCCAAAATGTTCAACCGTTAAGTCAAAGCGAATTGTAACGAATAAAATGCGGTCACTCAAACTTTGCGAAAACTACCCTTAAACAATATTTTTAGTCCAAGTACCTTACTTCACCTATATTCTTCTACATGATCGAGACCTCTATGATAGAAATTTAGAAGCTAAGACTTTGAGATAATGCTACAATCTTTCCAAAACAGTTGAGTTTGTTTCCTAACACTCGATATTCACTATTTTACGACTAGCTTTTCGAGGCCATTTAGTCACTTTCATGAATTGTCAAAGTGTGTTGTTTTACGACGAAAAGCTATAATTTCTTGATAAATCACTAAACGACTATCATAGGATGTTGTTTCAACGTAAGTACTTGTAAAATAATTTATAACTTGACAATACGTTATAAACTTATTTTTCGACGATAAACTTTATTTTCAAAAATGCACAAGTGGTATGGATATCATATGAGTTTGCATGCATAACATTATATCATGACTTATTATAGATCATATCATTCATAATAGGTCGCGGTTAGGGATTGCGCCACATCTCAGTGTATCCACTTTTGTCATCATTATAATTGCATCAGGTGAGTTTCGTAGCCCCTACTTTTATATGTTTTGAACTATTTTGGGGGAGATACATGCTTAACTATTTTTCACAAGTACTTTAGATTTTTAAGGATAACTTCTATCATGATCACCATCGTTTCAAAACCGAATGTTGTACTATATCAATTGTTCTTGTTTGCGTGCTATAGTTCTCGTCGAATAATGTGCTATATCGGTTGACTCGATACATTGAGTCATGTACTATTGATTATGTGCTATGGTTCTCGTCGAGTTAGGTACTATTGTGAACTCATTTGACATCAAGTGCTTGAACATAAACTATACACATTTTGGCGTGGGTTGTAAACACACAAGTTGCAAGTTTTGTATGGGCGAAACTTGGGCGAGTGGATATCAATGCCTTTCTTTGCATGAACATTCTTTAAAGGTTTTCTTCATGACAACACAAACTCTATGAACTCGCTCAACCTTCGTGTTGACACTTTTAGCATGTTTTATCTCGGTATCTAAGGCATACACTTCATGGCATGCATGTGGACTTATCATAGAGTCGTGGTGACGACGCGTCTCACATGGATTTTATGCACTCTAAAACATCGTTTGGGTTGTATCAAACTTATTTCGCAAATGTTGACAAGCAATTGGGACCTATCTTTTGTAAACTCGAATGTTTTATTATATCAAGCGATGTATTTTTCAAACGACACTTTAGGTCGTTCAATATAATCTTCGTGATGCTATGACGGTCAACCCCTGAGAATTCCATTCATTGCAAACAGTAATTTGGAGGTGTGACAGTTGGCATCGAGCTTGGTTATAGAGAACTAGGTTTCATCTTTGACCCTAGACTATAACTACATCATCATAGCATCTCATCATTTCATCATAAGTGCATATTCACTATGCATGCGGTTTTATCGCACATTATGCGAGTTATTTACTTTCATTTCAAATCGATTGTCACATTGATGTCTTGGATACCCATTCCATTATCCTTTCTTTAGATTCTAACATGGAGAATGCCTTGTCATTCCTATCACAATTTTAATATCGGTTGACTTATCACCGATAACATCGAATGCCGAGACAAAACCTTCAGGAGGGTGAAGTCACTCTCACTCCCTGTTTCACTATCAACATGTCGAGTTACACACTATTCACACATTAAGTCACTAAACCATCATACATTTGAAGCACTTACGACATCTCATAACCCATCTCCTAGGAATTCATCAATCATTTTGAAAAATAACCTCAAACTTATCACCTCCTATCACATCTCTTTAAAGCGCTTATTCTTAACATAGGACTTTGCTACGTCTCACCTTTCCTATTATTTTGAAGAATTATGGCACCGAAGAAAGCTGCACCAGAAATGACACCAGCTGCTATCCAAAAGTATGTAGAGGATAGTATAGCCGAGGCACTAAGGAAAGAACGAGCAATGGTAGGCTGCTGCTGCCGAGGCTGGCTGGCTTCTGAAAACGCTAGACTTCTTCTTTCTGAGGGTTGCGAGGAAGGTATGGAGTTGAAATGGTACATACAAGGACTTTAAGCGTGATCCCACAAAGTTCAAAGGCACAGAAGGAGCCACTGCTATGATTCGTTGGTTTGAAAAGATGGAGTCTGTATTTCTTCTATGCAATTGCCCAGATGACTACAAGGTAAAGTTCGCCACTAGTACACTCTTAGATGGCGCAATGTCATGGTGGAATTCGTATGCGTAGCCTATTGGTATGGAAAATGCTTACAAGCTCACGTGGGATGAATTCAAGAAGCTGGTAACTAAGAAGTATTGTCCACGCACAAAGGTGAAGAAACTAGAAACAGAATTTTATGAGTTAGTGACTGTTGGTTATGACATCGAGACCTACATCAGGAGGTTTCAAGAGTTGGTTGCACTCTGTCCATCGATGGTTTCGGACAATGAGAAATTACTGGAAAACTTCATTGGAGGACTTCCACAATGTATTCAAGGAGATGTAACTTCTTCCGAACCACAAACGATTGAAGAGACTATCCGGATGACTCAAAAACTCATGGCTCAAGTTGTGAAAAGGGAAAACATTATCAACATTAACCACAACAACAACAACAACAACAGCAACCAAACTAGCAACAACAAAAGGAAATGGGAAAATGACCGGGAGGTTATAACTATGACAACCAAAACCATAACACTAACCATTATCAACAACGAGAATAGAAGACAAGAAGTCGCGGGGTTTATGTTCTTTGCACCAACAAAGGGAAGAGCTTATCTGGGAAACTTACCACGATGCCACCAATGCGCGCTACATCATGATGGTCCATGTGGTATATGCTTTAGGCTGTCACAAAGTGGGACACCTTGCTAAGGGCGCAAGGCGAGGCCATAGTTACATGTTACGGATGCGGGGAGTAAGGACACTATCGGAACCAGTGTCCCCAAAACCAAGGTCAACAAGTTGAGGGTGCTCATAAGAGAGCCTACATGTTAGAAGGAGGAGAAGCTCAACAGGATCTCAACAACGCGGCAGACTGAAGAAGTTTAGAATCTAACAGTCTTATTTCCTTATGTTCTATGTCGTACTAAGTTTATGTCTTCCATTTTATTCGGATCTTTATGACTTAAGATGTATTACTGTTTGATAAACCACTCGTTGTAAAATATTCTCATCTATCGTACTTCCTTTTCCTTTCTGATTCGTTATCACTTACAAGGATTTTACTTCCTTTTACTTTAACTGCTATTTTAACGACATGGTTTAGATCTATGTAAACATTGAGAGTTATAACAACTAAACTGAGCGTCACATTATCGTTCCTTAATTATACATAGCCTAGCTAACTATGTCTAGTGCGGAGGATCATGTTATGTTGGGAGCGATTATTTATAAATCTTAGTGCAAGCAAAATTTTCACATATTTCTAAAAGTCAAAGTGATACTCATGGAAGATTCTTCTAATATTTTCTCTATCGCGATGTTCATACACTCTTAATCATAGATAGCCGTAACGACACTTCCTCATGTCTTCTCTCCTCGTTAATCATCACAAACTCAAAATCTGATAGACCAACACGAACTGAATTCAGGGACTGAATTCCTTTTTGGGTGGGCGAATGTGACAACCCGTAATTTCAGGTCATTTCTCAAATTTACTATTCATCTCGGAAATTTACTATTCATCGGTTACTATTCATCATTTTACTATTCATCGTTTTTGAAGTCGATTTGATATTCTGAGAACGTATTTCAAATTATACTATTCACGAAACACTATTCATTCCGGAAAAAAAAATCACTATTCATGATTCACTATTCATCATTTTTTCGTAAACTAGGTTTACGAGTATCAAATTCGCGTAACCGTAATGGTTTAGCTGCGAATTCATGAAACATCATTGAGGACATTTCATATAGACCAGATTTAGTCCACATATGATTAGTAATATCATTTTCAAGTTAGTTCATGCATGGGTTTGCATTTTTCATTTACGTACATTTTTCCTATTAAATAAATGCTATCACATAATCATTTATTTTGAATAATTGATCCGACACTTCCAAAAATAATCCTAATATATTTTTATACTCATTTTAAGACTATAAAAATTATATTATTAGTTACCCGATGTTTTCAGTTTATTTTGTATATAAATTGTTATGTATAAATATTTACGACGGTTTTCGTAAATGTAACTCGATAATTATTATTTCACTCAATTCTTGTAAGAAATGTATTTTTATAATTTTTACGACTTCGATATATTTTATTTTGTTTCGTTAAAATCTATTTTTAGTTAACGCTACCCTAAATACTTAATTATACATACAAATTACATATTATACTTACACTTAAATATATTTGTACATCAAAATTTCATCAACCCTTTACCCATAACCCCTTGGCCGGCCACATACAACCCCCTTTGTCATCATAGTGACCAAATTGATTTTTACAACTTAAAGGGACACATATACACTAGCTTAGATATTTACACTATACCAATAATTATCTAAAACTACTAACACATACAATACACATACTTGAAGGTGAAAAGAAAACTCAAACACTTTCCACACCATTGTTGAGGTTTGGCCAAGGAGAAAACCAAGAAGAAACATTTGATTTTTCAAGCTACAAGTGATTTTATAAACACTAGATTACTTCTAATTAGGTTTTGAAATAAAAACCTAGGAGTAATTAGAAAACCTTGTTCCATAAACCTCATCATCATACTAGTAAGCATTTCATGATCATTTTTAATCTTTCATAGTCATACTTAAGTTATTTTATCATGCTTGAAAAAACATACAAGTTTCATGTGTATCTATACCACTTTTAATGTTTTTAGTACTTATAATTAGTATATACCATCATATAATTAATCCCTTGAAACATATCATTTTTGATGATTTTTAGGAACCCATGACACCCTAAGAAGTTGTATTTTTAATGAAGAAGTACAAAACAGATTTATAATGAAGAAGTTATGCTATTTTCAAGTTTAACGACGAAAACTATATTTTCTCAAAAGCGCATGCTGTCCGAATTTTTAAGGGTCAAAATGAGTTTTAAGCGTTATCACGAATGAGTCGATTTATCAAAAATATATTAGTATACTTTAACACGAAACTAAGGACATATAAAGCGTGAAAACGGACTTATAACGACTAAATTACAGCGTTTAAATAAGGTTAACGTAAATATTATTCACAAGTATAAAACACTTACATATATATTTTCTATTAGCCAAACTAGTTGTCGCTAGTGACCATGTTTGGAGTCGTTTTTCACATCGAAAGAATACTTTTTAGAAAACGATGTCTTCTAGTAAAAGTGAGTTCACCTAGACTATTTTCCAAAATGTTCAACCGTTCGTCAAACGGAATTGTAACGAATAAAATGCGGTCACTCAAACTTTGCCGAAAACTACCCTTAAACAATATTTTTAGTCCAAGTACCTTACTTCACCTATATTTTTCTACATGATCGAGACCTCTATGATAGAAATTTAAAAGCTAAGACTTTGAGATAATGCTACAATCTTTCCAAAACAGTTGAGTTTGTTTCCTAACACTCGATATTCACTATTTTACGACTAGCTTTTGAGGCCATTTAGTCACTTTCATGAATTGTCAAAGTGTATTGTTTCTGACAGCTATAATTTCTTGATAAATCACTAAGCGACTATCGTAGGATGTTGTTTCAACGTAAATACTTGTAAAATAATTTATAACTTGACAATACGTTATAAACTTATTTTTCGACGATAAACTTTATTTTCAAAAATGCACAAATGGTATGGATATCATATGAGTTTGCATGCATAACATTACATCATGACTTATTATAGATCATATCATTCATAATAGGTCGCGGTTAGAGATTGCGCCACATTTCAGTGTATCCACTTTTGTCATCATTATAATTGCATCAGGTGAGTTTCGTAGCCCTTACTTTTATATGTTTTGAACTATTTTGGGGGAGATACATGCTTAACTATTTTTCACAAGTACTTTAGATTTTTAAGGATAACTTCTATCATGATCACCATCGTTTCAAAACCGAATGTTGTACTATATCAATTGTTCTTGTTTGCGTGCTATAGTTCTACGTCGAATAATGTGCTATATCAGTTGACTACTGATACATTGAGTCATGTACTATTGATTATGTGCTATGGTTCTACGTCGAGTTAGGTACTATTGTGAACTCATTTGACATCAAGTGCTTGAACATAAACTATACACATTTTGGCAGTGGGTTGTAAACACACAAGTTGCAAGTTTTGTATGGGCAGAACTTGGAACTGAGTGGATATGCAATGCCTTTGCTGCATGAACATTCTTTAAAGGTTTTCTTCATGACAACACAAACTCTATGAACTCACTCAACCTTCGTGTTGACACTTTTAGCATGTTTTATCTCAGGTATCTAAGGCATACACTTCATGGCATGCATGTGGACTTATCATAGAGTCGTGGTGACGACGCGTCTCACATGGATTTTATGCACTCTAAAACATCGTTTGGGTTGTATCAAACTTATTTCCGCAAATGTTGACAATCAATTGGGACCTATCTTTTGTAAACTCTGAATGTTGTATTATATCAAACGATGTATTTTTCAAACGACACTTTAGGTCGTTAAATATAACTGTAACTGTGATGCTATGACAGTCAACCCCCAGGAATTCCATTCTGCTGCAAAACAGTAATTTGGGGTGTTACACTGTGACAGTGGTCTTGCAACATGTGTGTTGCGTCCCTTTGAGACCCTTGCCACATAAAAAATACGAGGGTGCGATTAGACGCGTCTCACTATCCTGAACATCGCGTATGAACATCATCGACTAACGACAGCCGTAGACCATTTGTTTACTTGCAATCCAGCTTTGTTGATTGAATGGTATGTCAAACCTAGGATCGTTTGTCCAGTTTACAGATCATCCTAGATCTGGCATGCCATTCAAGCAACAAACCTGGATTGTTGCTGGACAAACAGTGATGTTTAAGATATTGGTCGTTTCTTATCTTCCCCTAGAATTGCTTTCGTTGTGACGATGGTCTAGAAATACGTCTTTTGCAGACCTTTGCACAAAGGCTCTTGACACGTCCAAACGAATTTGAAGGGGCGATTAGATGGATGTCACTATCTTGAATATTACGCGTCGTCATCAACGGCTGACGATTGAGATGTACTTTCGAGTAGGAAAATTCAACTCGATGACACAACGGTACTCAAGTATGGAATGAACGGATCCTTCACAGATTACAACTTATGTGGGTGCAAGCTTCGCGAACAGCATAAGGTGGGTCTATACAGTGGATCGTGATAAAGGTATGGCATTATAAATATCCAAAAAAAATTTCCATTTAGAGTCACATGTCATTTGCGAACAGCCTAATGCTGACACAACCGTCTATACTGTTATTTAAGGAACAAATGGAGTGATGGCAGTGTATTTTCTGGGCCCACACGAAAATTTCAGCTTGCGGTCCTCAGCGTCATCAGCTATTTGATCCAGAATGTGATTTCCATAATGCGTCCTCCACAAGGTATGGTTTTTTAAATGAGGTTTCTATCTTTACGGATACATGTATTAAGATCCAATACATATTTTGCATATTTAACTGAACAATATTAGCTTGAGTGTTCTCGATTTTCTTATATGTATATCTTGGCAGCCATAGACTCTGCGACTGGCTCTCACCTAAAATGGTAGAAACCTAACAGTTATATTCATGTTTTTTTATTCTGATGGAATAGCGTTACTTAGTATCATTGCTTTTCTATCTTTACATATTCAGATTCTACGTATTTAACCGAATAATATTACCTTGAGCTTTCTCGCTTTCCTTATATTTTTGAAGAGGTTACGTAAGCGGATGCAGAATTGAAACAATAAGTTAGCGATGCTGTGTACGTGAAGCGTGGTTGGCCTTTCGAAGGTTTTTTTTTCTTTCCACACTGGCGATAATTCAAGCCTTTAAAATGGTTCTACTTTTCTAGGCGGGTTGTAGTGTCAGCGATTAGGATCTTTCCACCGATAGAATATTACAATCTTCATTTGATGATATTGATATGAGATGTTTAAGATATTGCCCTATTCTAATTCACCACTCGAAACCCTTTCGTTCTCTCAACGGTCTAGCAATCGTCGGTGTAGACCTTTGCACAACAACCCTTGAAATAGCAAAAGGTATTCAATGGGGCGAGTAGACAGGTCTCACAATCTTAAACATCACGTCTCAATATTAGCGATTGACGCTTGCAATGTACTCTCGAGTGGATAGACTCCACTCAGTGACTCAACAATATTCGGGTGTAATATGATTTATGCGTAGAAGGCTTGACTTCTTGCCGCATACTATATATGTATGTGTGTGTGTGTGTATATATATATATCAAGGTTGCAAAAATTGCGAATCGGTAGTGAGGCGGTAGACCCCCCTGTAGCTTGTAATCGGTCTAGGCGGGATTAATCGGTGATTAATCGGATTGACATTTTTGGTAAGTTTTGGGTATTTATGGCGAGTTTTGGGTATTCCCAGAAAGATTTTCCTTAAAAACATCTTGTGATATATATAACTAGCGACTATAAGTCATTACATTTGTTTAGGGTTGCAAAAATAGCGAATCGGTGATAAAATGTATTGGCATTTTTGGCAAGCTTTGCGTATTTACGGCGAGTTTTGGTATTCCCCACAAGATTTGCTTTGAAAAACATCTTTTAATATATATAAATAGTGACTACAAGTGATTAAAATTAATTTACGACGAGTTTAGGGTATCTCCAGCAAGATTTACAAGTTTTTGGGCAAGTTTGACCATCGTTAACCATCGTTAACCATGGTTGACCGATTTGTTTGAACGATTTATGAAAATCGGCAAGGTCGGTGGCCCAGTAGCACCTAATCGGTGATTAATCGGCCTTGTAGACCTTTTTTTGCAACACTGATATTATATATTACGAAAGTAAATAGTCGTGTCATCGATTGAAAGCTTTCCACTCGGTAGAATGGTGTAATCTTTGTTTGCCAATATCGGATGTCTAAGATATTGGCCAGTTCTCATCTTCCCCTCGCATTCCTTTCGCTGTGACGATGGTGTAGCATGACGTCTGGTGCAGACCTATGCAGAAACACACTCGACGCAGCAAAAAGAATTTGAGGGGGCGATTAGACGGGTCACTATTTTCAACATCGCGTATCAACATGCGACCACTTGCGCCTTGCCTGCTATTGTGACAATCATCTTTATTGTTGGCGTCATCAGGTAATTCGTTTATACGTCTTTCACTTACTGCAGCCATGAAGAACCTTTACTACCGGCTCAAGACATACGGGCATGAGATAGCAAATGGTACAGCTGGAGATGATAAAAAGAAAAACAAGGCGATGGCAGTAACTAATGACCCGCTTACGATATTAAAGTTTTGAAGTTTTTTCTTCTGGTTGGTTAAGGTCGTACGAAGCTTGGGATTACAGATGTAGCCAATGGTACCGGCGCCGCTTTCCAGCTTGAACGTTTCAATCAAGTCGGCATCTTAACGTAGGCACTGAGTACGCAAACCATTGATTCTCAGGTTTTTAGACATCATGACTATTTATTCACGACGTGTGTATGTTTAAAATACTGTTCCGCAAATGCTGTATGTGACCATTCGAACAACGATAATTATCATGTATGTGAATGTGGTTGTGCAATTTTCAATTGTCCTTTGAATCTTTGGTTTCTGACGGAGGATCAATATTTTGAAGTTTCGCACAAAATGTTTCCATTATTTTTCGACGCTATGGTGGCGGTGGACCTATAATATGATTTTAGAGGATGGTCGGTGGAAGTTTCTTAATGTTTCTTACACATGGTGGGTGGAATACAAAATAACGTCTTTAAAGGTCGGTGCATAAAATTCTATTAATAAAAGTATTTGGGTTACATTTCCGGATAAACATCACCACCAAACTTCACAAACACACACACAGTTATTTCTCTCCGTGACGACTCAAATCTCCGGCCAGTAACAAAGACAGAAAAAATGGGTTTGGAGAAGATCAGAGTTGCAGGACGTCACTCCCAATAATGATTTCACTATGGAAATAGGACTTCTATGTTAACTATTATATCAATATAATTATATCCGTCAGACCTTCCATACAGTCCACCTCCTGCTTCTCCACCTCATGCTTCAGTGTTGTGATACGTGTCGTTTTGAGGTGTGTTAATTTTATGCCACCATCTTTTATCCATCTCCCAACTTATCTCAATCGACATATGTGTATATGTGTGCAGAAACACACATAAATAATATCCATGGGGAATCGATGACATCGTTTTTGAGGTGGGGAATCTGTTCTGACCTACAATGGTGTTAATTTTCTTGCCGCTAATCAGAAAGGAGGTTGTGGAGGTTAGTATCGTTTTCCAAAAATTTAATTTAATAGAACGGTTTTTCTTTATGATTTCTGACTTTATTGTTCGACTTGGATTCGTTTGGTAATATAGGTTACTTGCGATGACGATTTTGGTTAAGGTTGTTGTCTAAGGATTAACCATAAGTTGTTTTAGGATTAAGAATTAGGTAGCCTTATGGTGTCGTTTTAGTTATCCTAGATTTTTGCGTTTTTGTGCTACTTTATACTTTGATTAGTTTGGTGACATGGATTAGCTGTAATCATTATTTTCGTTAACGTTATTGTTTGAAGACTAATTATAGTTGTTAACATGGGAAGCTTTAGAGTTCTTTGGAAGTTTGACCTTGATAATGTTTTCGCTTTCTAAGATTTTAAAAAACTCATAAGCTTACTTTTCCGTCTTATGAACCATGTTGTAGTTTGTGAGTACAATCCAAAAGCTATAGAAACAAAAAGTTACGGATCCGAGTAACCATGGGTTTTTATTTTGAAGCTTTTGTATATATACTAATGACATTTGTAAATTTGCATATTTTTTATAATACAAGTTTTAATGTATAATATACAATAGTGTTTAGCATGTTTTGAAGATACATGCAAATATGTAAGTGTTGGAATCACTCATAAACTAGATTTCAAATGTTAGTAATTAACGAGTGTGGAAACCCGCGCGATCTGCAAATGGATTGCTTTTGTGCCGTGAATTTGGATAGGGACTATTTTGCCAAATTGCTATAAAGGACTTACTTTAAATGACACTTAAACCTTAGGGACTATTTTTGCCAACTTGGACTTACTTTGCAACGACACTTAAACGTCAGGGACTATTTTTGCCAACTTGCGAAAGTTGGTAATTAATGCTGAGGCACGTGTCATTTAAAGACCCCATGTCCTGCCTTTTAGTTAATATATATAATATGTAATAGTTAGCTTAATATGGCTTTTATGTTAGTAATCATGCCAAGGCTTATGTATAAAGCCCATGAGCCTTGGCCCAAGCCCATAAAGGAAAGGAAGGGAACTTGCATGTTGCCCTAGTTCCTTCCTATAAATAATGCTTGTAAACCCTCACTTGAGGGTTGGTTGTTCAATTCACACATTTCACCTTTACGCATAACTCTTCTTTATTTCATATCGTGTGTGTGTGTGTTTGTTCATCCGATCACTTCTTCTCTATTTCTTATATTGATGCTTGTGTTATGAATATGGGAACCTAACGATGGTATCAATCGCCAAATAGTTGGGTGAAAAGCTTTTGTTTTGAAGTTATTTGGTTTCTGCGTAACACGGTTACAAACTTTTCACGCTTAAAAATTCGATTTTACACTTTTCAATCCAAGATTCTTGTACTTTCAAAGTTTTTAGGTGTTAAAATTTCGGTTTAAGCTAAAAGTTTCAAACTTCGTGTAATTCTTCGTTTTAAGCTTGGTTGCATCGTGGGTTTATTTCTATGCTTAAGGTGTTTAGAAGTTTTGGATCATCAAATTTCACACTTTTGTGTTATTTTGGTGATATTGAAGTGTTTCATCAAAGAAATCGGTTTAGAATCACTTTGGGCTAAGAATCCGTTTTGGTTACATTTTACGCGTAACAAAACCCTAGTCTTACGCATAAGACTTCCTTGGTTTGATCTTCAGTTTTCGTGGTTTAATCGGTGTTTTCTTGCTTGGATAAGCCTGAAAACACTTCGACTTTGGATATCGTTTACACTGTGATAGTGTAAAGGAGTTTTTTGGGCAAAACCCTAATTTTACGCATAAGCTCAATCTTACGCGTAGAACTCTTTACGCCTAAGCTTATTCTTACGCCTAAGCCTTGTCTTACGCATAAGCTAATCTTACGCATAAGTTTTCTATGTCTAACTTTCAGTTTACGCCTAATCTTAGTGTTTCTCAATTCTTACGCGTAAGCTAATCCTACGCGTAAATATCACTTTTACGCGTAAGTTTGGTGTTTTTACGCATAAGCATTACTTTGCCTTAACGTGGTTTCTACGCCTAAGGATACTTCATCAACAACGTTTCATTCGACTACAAAATCCATTTTACAACACAAGTTTTTCAACATGTCTCAACCTCCATACTCTAACTACTTTCCTTACACGTATAATCAACAACAACAACAACAACAACTTAGTCCACAACATCAACAATTCAATCAACAACAACAAATTTATCAACAACAATTTAATCAACAACATTATCCACAACAAGGAGCAATTCAACCACTAATGGTTCAACCACCACCTAGTCTTCAAGTACAACCTTACACAAACGTTTACAATCAACATCCATCCAGGAACACTATGAAGGAACCATCTTGGTTTGCAAAGATGTGTGAAGCTTTAAGTAGCCAGCAATCAATTCATGAGGCATGATCACTTGATAGACCTCCAATGCTCACTCCCGGAAACTATGATCAATGGGTAATTAGGTTCTTTAGGTTTTGTGATCTAAAGAAACCACATGGAAAGTTCTTAAAGAAAGTTATATTGGAAGGTCCATTCCATATGCCTATTGTTGTTACATTCGGAGATCCTAATGTTATTCCACCTAGAGATGATCTCACAAACATTGCAACTGTTACTAACCTTTCTGGTGATGAACTTCTACATTTCGAAGCTGATGAGCTAGCAATGCAATATATCCTTTTAGGATTACCCAATCCAATCCTTCGAAGTGTTGATGCTCAAAAGACTACAAAAGCAATGTGGGAACATATTCATCTTCTCATGGAAGGCACTGAACTCAATCAAGAGGATATGGAATCCAAAATTTACTTGGCTTATGAACACTTCATGATTGAACCAGGAAAGACATTAGAGTCTTATCATCATCGATTCTCAGACATCATCAATGATTTGGATAAACATAACAACATCATGCCAAGAATTGCAGTCAATACTAAGTTCCTAAGTAGTCTTGGTCCTGATTGGGAGAAGTACGTCATTTTTATCCGTCAAGCTAAGAATCTTCATCATGCTACATACGGATTGTTGTACGACTATTTGAAGCCTCACCAAAAAAAGTTGACAAAGAAAGGGCTATCGTGGACTCCGGCTCCACCGTCACTTCGGACAATCCACAACTTGCTTTGTGGGCTCAAACTAGTTATCCTCCTCGACTCCTCAACCAAGCGCCACAATTACACCATATGATCCATCACAGCAACAATCTAAGCAAACTCAATTGGTTCCATACAACAACAACAATGATCAAGCACTTTACAGTGAAGCTAATGAGGACTCAGATGCTTTCGATGCATTGCAACAAGGATTTGTTATGATTGCTAAAGCTTTTGGCCGTTATACAAACAAATCCAACAATCGCATTCTTTCCTCATCAAACACAAGGAATCAAGCTGTTGTGAACAATGGACGAGTTGAAGTTCAGAATCATGGTTATGGTCGTCAGATGGGCGGTGGTCAAGGGTTTAATGCTATGGGAAGGAATAACATGGGTGCTCCACAACAACAGAGAGCTCAAGTGGTTGAACATGGGAATGCTCATAACGGAATGAATGGTCTTCGTTGCTACAAGCGTAATGAGAAGGGTCACCTAGCTAATGCATGCCCAAAGCCGAGGACTAGGCGATGCTTATCACAAGGAGGCTTTACTCTTGCTCTTGGGATGAAGTGGTGGAACTCTCACAAACAAAAACGAGCTTTATGGCGGATGCGGACTCGGATGATGATATGGAGGACTTGCGAGGCTAATGCGTGATTATGTTGATGGCTAATATGCACGAGCTCCACATGAGTGACACAGCCCGCTTTGACATCGATGGCTTGTCTCGGTGCCGAACAAACCATATTCATCATCGATCTAATATCTCGATAACATCGATCCGAACAAGGCTCGGAATGTTCAACATGAGCCGATCCGCATCTCATTCGACGATTCTCAACTAGACCACATGGTTACATTTAACGATCAAGATGACCTTATGGTTACCTTTGATACTCAAATTGACTCCGTAGTCATACTTGCGGATCGAATAGTGATCATGTTGTGACTCACGTTGAACATCTTGAACCTTTGCCTAATCCGGATGTTGATCTCTTACTTAAAGACCAAAAATCCGAATGGAAGAATGTTGTGCATTAAATCGACAATTGCACAAGAAATGCCTTTGTTAACGGGGATATTGAATGCTTAAAAGCGGCAACTCAATTTTTTGAACTCGAGAAAAGCGTGAAAAAGGTTTTGAAGAATGGTATAATAGACTTTCCAAGCCAATTGCATGCTTTATAACACAAGTACCTTTAACCAAGTCACTTCATATCCATGTCTCAACGAGAAACATAAATCGTTATAATCCCATTATACGTTATAAATCATTGATCAACTCAATGACTTCTGTATATGTCTTAATTAAAAACATAACAAGTTAACGTCTTACTTTATTATAAGTCTTAAAAGACTTTATGTTTATGTCTTTACAATGAATCATAAACATGTTTAACTAAAGTAATTATGAACACAACTCTTGGTTTCAATAGTAATTTCAAGTTAATTTATTTTACTTCACAATAATGTAGGACTACATTATTCTTCATTTATGTCATTCCAAAATACATAAATAAACAAATTGAAGTAGGATTAGATTACTTCATTTAATTTTATGTCATTCTAATAATACATAAATATTTAATTTGAAGTAGTCTTATATATCATTTGACACATGTTCTAAATACTTGTCTAATTTAGAAGCCGCAAATATGTCCATGCAAGGTCCGACTTCACATAGAGATTTACTTTGTTGTTTCAATCTCGCCAAGTTCTCACATGACGTAAATTGCAACACCAAGTGTTTCTTGAATTAGATATGTTCAAGTTATATTAGAACGTTAGTCTCTTACCTTGCAGTCAAGAGAATCCTTTAAATCATATACTTATATGTTGTACCTTGCACACAATATAGATTTCTCCCACTTGTGCATGAAACAACATCATGTATCTGATAAACAACACGACATATGTTTGTTTATATGACTAATATGATTGTGTCATTGATATTAGCATAACTAGTAGATGTAGAACCACTTCATTGTCTAATAAGGAAAGCGATGTGACTATCCTTGAAAACATAAGTGTCTCACAAGTGGAAAGTAATTATCTTGAGACATTCTAGAGATAATATGGATTACTACCAAGATGACAAAGCTTGTAACTCCCATCGAATAAGAGATCATTACATTAATTCCTTATTCAATAATAAGAACACTAACACTCCCAATCGGATTTGACAACATTGTAAGTGTTTCATTAACCAGTTGGAAAGAAAATAGTTATTATTTACTTCCTACACCTTTGAGAAAGTCCATACATAACAATTACAAATGTACTTAAAAGAATGTATTCTACTATGTAGATGATGAATTATTCATCAATGCTATTAACTTGAAATAATTGGGCATGCAATTTCTTTCTTAATAGTTCTACTATTCCAACAATTGTAAGTAGTACTTTTAAATGGTCAAAGCACAACAACTAGATAAAATATGCTAGTTTGTCTTTACCAATTATCCGATGATTAGTCCAGACTTCTAATTTAATAACTCGTAAATATGCAATTTTCTTAACTATTAAAATTTGCTTACGAGTTACGATATTTAGAATTTAGACAATTCTAATTTGTCCTATCATACCTTTCTCATTCATGAAAAGGAATAGGATTGAATCTCACTATTTCGCTGTGAAAAGAGGACTAGGTTTATTCTTTTAGTAACGTTGACTCTACTAAAAACCCTTACGGTGTAGATCAATTTTACCAATACAGGAATAACCTACGTTACGGTTTAATGTTGCATAATAATACATTTAAAGAATTAGCAAAATTAAATTTTAGTATTTTCGATAATTAAACTTTTCAAGAAAATAAAATACCCAAGGTAATATTCATATAACCATAGAATTTTCGAAAACTAGGATCCAAATTATCGTAGTTCCATTACATCAGTTGATCCGCTAGTAACGAAAGCACATAATAGGGTAATCTTTGAACAATAATTGGCAAACAATTTCCAACTCCTAGATCATTATGGGATTTATATTTTCCAACGCTATTGCAAATATAAACATGTTTTATCCCATCTTATGCCATTGAGTCCAAGATCTCACTTCCTACTCAACTTAAGTGTCTAACTTAAAGAACTCGCAAATATGTCCATGTAAGGTCTCACTTAACATAAAGATTTACCTCTCCATCACAATCTAGCCAAGTACTCATGACTTAAATTGCAACTTCATGTTCCTTTTAATTAGATGGCATATACCTTAATTTAAAAGGGTACTAGTTTTGATTTTATGTGGTCAAATCAAATATGTACAAAGATGTCATGCATTCATCTTGTAGCATAATTTTAATAAAAACTTTTATTACCAATTCATAAAGATCAAATTATCAAAGTTTTGATTGAGGTATTGGGTTCACCAATCAAGGAATTTAGTGTTAATTATCATCCATTATACCATACTTTTGCATAAGTGTAAACACTTAGTGTTTCGGATAATTACCACCGGAAGTGGACGTGGAATTAAAACTAATTCGCCTTAAGATGAGCTTGTACTTTTATGGCTTACTAAGTAGCTCCATTCGAACTTGCCAGAGGGCGTGAGGACCTGTAAGCATAAACGCATAACCTTAGACATCCATTCGGTGACGTATGCGCTTCTTTAAATAACCCCTTTATAGTTCATTCGAATGGGTGAGCCGTTGGTCATTGCACCAAAGTCACCAATCAATTAAACTATTGAAAACTTAACCTTCCAAAACAAATCAAATTTCACCATTGTTTAGTCCGTATTATTTTTCTATTCAAAATTACCCTTTGCTTAAAACTCACACATAATAAACAAACAAGTAATACCAATAAAAAAATATAAACAACTAAAAACAATGCGCATAATAAACAATTTATACGTGTAAACAAGTAGCCACATGCAACTTATTCGATAAAACCCTATTAATAATCAATATCTAGGTTAAATTAATGTATATATTAATTTAGGGGTTTCACTCCACAATAGAAAGTGAAGCTACATACATCGATGAATCGATTAAATAAACCCATAATTAATGATATACCAAATTGCACATAATTGATTCATTAATGTATGTAATTGGAGTCTTCCCCAATTCAAGATTTATCGTAAATAAATATTCTTAACAATTAAACAATATCAAAGTAACTCATCCATGACTAACATGCATGTATAATCATGGATACATCATAACAATTATACAAATAAGTCACAAGATCGCATATAAAAATTCCATGACACATAACAAATTATTCATGAATTAATCACGTAATTATGTATTAATTATAGGTTTTAATAAGGTTAGCAAACAATTTTCAAAACCCTAAAATTTTTTTTTATGTGTAGAGCATTTAAAAAATTGGAGTGCGCCCAATTAATAAAAAAATCGACTCAAACAAAATAAAACATAAACCCTAGATCAAACATATCAAACATCATACAATTATATGTTTTATTACGCGTTATGTAATTAATTACTCATTAAAAACCAATGACTCGTGATGCCACTGTTGAAATTATATAACATGACTAATCATAAATATAAACAATAAACATCAAAGTTAGTGCGGGCGTGCAGAACATATAATGAATAATTAATTAACTAAAGTTAATAAAATATCGTACCTTTTCGATGATTCTAGCAGAACAAGAATCAAATCCACAAACTAGCAATTGGGATGAACCTAATTGTGGTTTATAGGATTATGTGAATTACCACTTACCGCTTTGTAATTCAATCCAAGATAATAACAATAGTGTGTTATTACCATGCTTCTTGCATACACGCGTCTTAAACCGAATTAAAGTAATGCTAGTTTTATCAAACAAAATAACTTGGTTAGTGGAAAGTTTTGGATCGACACCCACATGGGTTTATACGATCGGTTTGGACAAGAAAACACACAAAACAATTTTAGGGTTTAAGCTTATGGCAGAGATGGAAAAATAAAACCCACACCTGTTTATATACAAGCTTGGTGAGCAGTTGGTTTTCTTTCCTTCTTTCTCTCCTGGCGATCGGTTTGGATATCCCATAGGGATTCGGAACCTTCAACTTTTGCAATTTAATCCTTTTCCATAAACATTTAACCGTTAATCCATTACATTAATTATTAGCGTCGTTAGTTATTTCGTTTAATAAATAAATAAATACGTTTATTTAATTATTTAACTTTAAATTCTCATCGTAAAGTGTGCGATCATAGTGCGAGTTCGATCTGCTTCGCGTCTCTAATTTATATCCATAAAACCAAAGCGGTTTGTGGGTCGACCATAGACATTCACCTATCAAGTTTATTATTCATCTATGCGTCATTATTACACTTACTAACCATCATTTATTTAGTATATACAGCACAAGGTTAATAAATATTTATTACCTTTACATTTTGACATTTAAAACACATGCTATACATAGTTAAACTACAAGCAATTTGACCAAAACAACATTTGATCATGCATACAATTTACTCGACCTAAAACAGAATTTAAAACTTTTATTTACCCGTGACTCGACTCAACTTTCACTTGTACTACAACACATTTTATTATAGTTTCGCAAATTACTTGTTGAAGTTTCTTTAAAGGAACATGCATGAACGGTTTAAAAATAGATTTAACTCGAGACAAGCATACATCATACTAAAGCATATATATCCGATTAATATGTTCTCGACTCCCATACTCGAAAATAATTTACCCATAACATATGTCCTTTTACCCAACATCCCATATGATATCATTAAAATATATTTTAACAGCTCATTTAAAAAATGATAAGACCCATGCAACCATCTGATATCATGCAACGATCCCAACAAATATAAGAAAAAAAAAGAAAACATGTGCTTACCCTTAAAACCCACATTCAGATACATGCATGATGACTAGTTATTTATATACATATTTTGGTATAACGACACACACTCAAATATTTACAACCAGCACATACATGAATCGATCACTAATGACGACGCATGAACTCTATGAAGTTACAATTCACGACACAACCATCATCGAAACAGGGCATACATGCGAGACAACCTATGTGTATCACTTATGTTTCATGATATAATTAACGCTTATGTTTCATAATATGTTTAACATGATATGTCTGGTCATGGTCATTCAAACAAAGCGCGCACACGCGACTCGATCACTAATAGCATATATGTATCTACAAATATGAGGTTTCATTAACACTTATGTTTCCTACTGTTTATTACAAGATCCGAGATGACAAAAGGGTCAACACAGCAGCATGCTTCTGGTTTCAAAGTTCAGGTCTGGTCATGGCCGGTGTGGTGTTAGAAAAATAGTAGCACAATAAAGCGATTTGGCCTTTTTTTTACAAGCATGACTATATGAACAACTAAGTCGATACAAGTATGATTAGTTTTCATGAATTCAGTTAATACTCCAATTTGTGAAGCGAGTAGGTTAAACGAAAATGGTTCTTAGGGTTACCTGTAACAACGAGAGAACAAGGGGAAGGCAAGGCCAGGAGTGACCCTCACGTTTTAACCCTAATACCCCTGAAAGATCTATAAATCACGCCTCCTAAGCTACTGCTGCAATGAGGTTGACAGAAGAAAAAAAACCAGAATTCTTGGACTAGCAACAAAACCCTAAAACTTATGCCCTTGCGAAAACAGCATAGTTGAGTGTGTGTGCTTTTGTCTTGTGTCGAATGGATGAGAAAAGAGAATGAGTTTGGAACATATAGGACAGATGGGAGGAGCGTCTAATAAAAAAAGAAGGGTTTTAATGGTCTTAAATTTGATTGATTATGTGATGAATGGTAAGTCCGAAAATCATGGGGTTGTTGAGTGGGATTCGGAGGTTACAAGTCAAGAGAAAGAGAAATAAAAAAAAAACGTGTGAGGCTAGTTAATGATGAGAGTTTTATATATTTGCAACTTGTATTTTATTAGACAAAAACTTAGGTTATATCTATAATTTTGTATTCTTATTTATAATGTAATAGATGAAATGCAATTTAACTTGGTCTAGTATCTAATTAACTATACATGTAAATTTAGAGTTTGGAGTTTTACAAGTTTTGAAATATGGTGACGGGGTTGAGTCGAAAGTCACAGATTGATTAACGATTTTGTGAGGGCTCTCACGATACGTAATGTGTCTCGGTGATGCGGATCATCCTTTGGATTGTTGATAGCGGCTGTTCGACACATGACATGCAATCTCAAGCTGTTATCAAACTTTATTGCAAAGTTCATTGCCTTTGTCAGTTAGGGAATGATCACTTGCGACTATCATGGGCTCTGAGATTACATCAATGGAAACATCAAAATTAGCGGGGTTTATTATGTGGAAGGCCTCGGTCACAATCTCTTCTCGATGGGTCAATTCAGTGATGGAATTTGGAAATTGCTTTCGGGAGAAAACTTGTTTCAATAAGTGATCTACAAGGAAGCGATCTTATGTTTGGCACTTTCATAATTCTAGTCGTACACAATCTCAATGCAAGACATGGTTGCTTCATCTCCCGTTTGTCTACTTTCAAAGCCGACATCAACAAAATCTTGGCTATGGCACCGGCGTCTCTCATTTAAACTTTCAAACCATAACCAACCTTGCTTCGATACAAACTTGTTGAAGGTCTCGCGATTCGGTATTCTAAAGATCACCTTTGCTCGACTTGAACAAGGGAAAAGCACTCGTACTCATTTTCATTCAAGGTGGAACCTGGCTCTCGACATGTGCTTCATCTTCTCACATGGACTTGTGGCCCGATCGTGTGCAAGCGATTAATGGCAAGCGCTACATCACGGTAATTGTAGATGACTACTCAAGATGGACTGGTTCTACTTTCTTGAAGCATAGATCAAGCTCCACGGATGATCATCACATTTCTGCGAAAATTCAAGTTCGACTCAGGACACGGTCAAACAAATCGAGCAGACAAAGGCGAATTTGTGAATCAAACTCTTGAGAATTTTAAGAGAAAGTGGAATTGAGCATCAAACATCTATTACACGCACACAGAACAAAGCGGGTTGTTGAAAGAGCGGAAAATGCGTTAGTGGGCTGCCAGAACAATGTTAATCAATCTTTGTACTTCCAGATTACTTGTGGTGAAGCCGTATCAGCGCATGCTACACTCAAAATCGCTCAATGATTACTAAACACCAAAACAAAACACCTTTT